>KK351304.1:0-16045 GCA_000671755.1 Glossina brevipalpis | reverse complement strand
ATAATAGATAATAGATAATAGATAATAGATAATAGATAATAGATAATAGATAATAGATAATAGATAATAGATAATGGATAATGGATAATAGATAAAAGATAATAGATAATAGATAATAGATAATAGATAATAGATAATAGATAATAGATAATAGATAATAGATAATAGATAACAGATAACAGATAATAGATCATAGATCATAGATCATAGATCATAGATCATAGATCATAGATAATGGATAAAAGATAATAGATAATAGATGAAAGATAACAGATAGTAGATAATAGATAATAGACAATAGATAATATATATTTGATAATAGATAATAGATAACGGATAAAAGATAATAGATGATAGATAATTTTTTTTAGCGAACGTAACTTTTTCGCGCAGACAGTGGAGTTCAAAGCCTTTTATTCACAAAATAGCACAATTTAATAAAAATGATGTAGAACTGAATGGAAATCAAAGCATAGTAAGAAACATTTCATTAGAATAATAGATAATTTCGAGAATTTCTGTAATGTCGAGGAGTAGAAAGGCTACAACTTGATTTCTTTAAGTTACGATTTCTATAGATCTTAGCCAGACCTTTATTTAAAAGAAATTTATTTAATTAAATATTTTTATTAATTCATAAACGAAATCATCCGAATTTATTGAAACAAAATATGCATATCATATTTTCGGACACCGGAATATTCAGGAGTAGAAAATTATTTTCAAAGGAAAACTATGAAACATAATGAATTGGAAAATAAACTCAACCTCATTACAGACAACACTAAGTGGTTTACTAGATGATGAAGCTACAGCGGCAATTCGAACGTAATCGGTTGAAAATTAATACGCATTTGAGGAAATTAGAGGAGGTTTTTTTTTGTTAATGAATTCTACAAAAAGGTGTATATTATAAGATCGCTTTCACAAGCGATCATTGTCTCTTCAGTCATATATTTTGTGGGTTTTTTCTAATTTCTTTATTTCTTCCCTAAAAAGGTCTTTTTGAAGACATTTCAAAATATTTATTGTGTATAGGTACCTTGGCCTTATAACAGCGTTGCAACAATAAATGATGCCTACTATAGTGGAATTCCAACTACAATATATGCCCAATTTGATAGTCCTGCATCTAATTTTTGAATTAATAATACGCATAAGTACATTTCCAAACATATTTTCAATTCAATGGTCCTGCTTATGTATGTCTATCCGGTATTATTTGTACAATTGGTCGGAACTCGAACATCCATTACCTTTCACATGATTGCTTAGGAAAACGTTTTCTTTTTCATATCACTTTATCATCGAAAATTCTATTCTTGAAAAACAATGCTGCTCAAGCAGTGGACATGGAAGTAGCGAACTCAGCCTAACATTTATTTTAAGTCCAACTGGTGGTAACCCGCGTTTTCGATCCTAAAGCATATAAATTTCTTTGCACTTATTTGCTTACGAATATAGTTTTTTTTTTTATTTTAATTTTATAGTTTATTGTTTGTGGTAAAATAAAAATGATTCAACACAAAAACTACGTCTGTAGCATGTGTGTGTATATGAACTCCGCGTTGTAATAAAAAAATACTTACTTTCATCCATGACCTTCACGTTGTTTTAACCGTCTTTTTTATTTTGTATTATATTACTTTGGATACGTAATTTTTTTTAAATGGTTTAAACCAATTTACTGGTGTGTGCATGTGTGTTTGGTTAATTCCACGGTAAAGATAAATATCTTTTGCTTAATAAATTCAAGTGTCTAAAGAATTTGTCAGTTTATTGTATCTCGTAAAGCCTCCGGAAGTACAGATATAACGACTAACACACACACACACACACACACACACAATCACGCAAAAACCAAATCTATTTTATGAGATTATCCAGGTAGTGGGAAAAAGAAACAAAGCTTTTAGCAATTTTCGGTTTATAATCAACAAATAAATGTTAAAACTGAAAGCCAGACACTTACACACCAGTTAACCATAAATACAAACAAAGAGAGACCAGATTAGCTGATTATCATTTCTTTTTTTTATAAAAGTTACCGTAGTAATCAACTTAGTGTCATTCCTTTACCTATTTCATCCGTATGAGTTTTGCAAAGAGATTTTTTTACTTTGTACTTAATAAGTCACATATTTCAAGGCGAAATTACTGTTGTTTTAACTTTTTTGTTTTTTTTTCTTTGAAAGAAAATCGTTTAATTTATGAGGTATTTTTTCCCCAAAAAAGCGGGACAATTTATGTCAAGTAATAAAAATTAAGTCACAGAGTATATTGTAAGCCTATGTTACATAACTTTCCTATAAAAATACGTAATTGAAAATACTTGTATAATAATGGCAAAGATGTTACAAATTACAATAGAATATAAATCCCATTTGCGTCTGTCCATTTACAACCGAAATCCTGAAATTATCCAAAAATAAAACTAACAAGTAGAGAAAAGAGTGATCTCGGCTTTCCAGTTTGAAATTAACTGCAGTTTTTTTCATGCAATAATTCAATTCATTACATTCATTCATTACTTCATTACATTCACTAATTAATTCATTACATTCACTCATTAATTCATTACACAATTTTCATTTCAACAATCACCATCTTCGCCATCTTTTTGGAAGGTTTTGCGTTCGAAGAAGATCCGGCAATTTTAATTCAATTTCAATTCAATTTGAAATCATCTTCAAATCAAGTTCAATTCAATTTTAAACCGTTTTTAGTTCAATTCAATTTCAATTTAATTTTAATTTAACTTCAGTTCAATCTCAATTTAAGTTCAGTTCAGTTTCATTTCAATTTCAGATTAATTTCAATTTCAATTTGAAATGATTTTCTATTCAGTTTCAATTGAATTTCAATACAGTTTCAAATTAATTCCAATTCAATTTGAAATCCTTTTCAATTCAATTTCAATTCAGTTTGAAATCCTTTTTAATTCAATTTCAATTCGGCTTGAAATTATCTTCAATTCATTTTTAACTCAATTCCAATTCAATTTCAAATCATTTTCAATTTAGTTTCAAATCATTTTCAATTCAATTTGAAATCATTTTCAATCCAATTTCAATCGAATTTCAATTTTATTTCAAATCAATTTCTATTCAAATTGAATTCAATTTAGCTCAATTTCAATTTAATTTGAATTCAATTTTAATTCAATTTCATTTCAAATTCAATTCAGCTTCAAATTAATTTCAACTCAATTTCAATTGAATTTCAACTCATATTCAATTCAATTTGAAGTCCAGTTTAAGTCAAATTACTTATTATTAGGTAAATGATTACTATTGAAAAACTTTTACAAGACAAAAGGCCTAGTCACGGCCAGGAAAAGAAAACATTATTTAGCCAGAAAGCTTCACAATATTGTCAATAATATTTTGCCGCATTAAATTCTCTCGATCTACAATTCCCACGCTATTCGGTAGTTTTTTCCTCAATTGCTTTTTTTTGGTCCTTTGTTCCACGTAAAGATTCTTATAAGTTTTTCAAAATTGTGTACATTCACCAAATTCCCAACATTATCTTCTTTGTTTTTATTTGAAAGCTTAAGTTAAATATCATTTTTCTTATACATACAAAATTAATACATTTGGTTACCTTATATATTAATGGAAAAATATCCAACAATACTTCCAATCTAATAGATTTTTGATTGAATTTTGCGCGTCATATTTCAAAGTAAACGTATCTATTGCCTAAATTATTTTTACAATGGCTTAGAAACTAAACGCAACTTCCATAAATCAATCATCGATGTCAGACTTGGCACAAATACCTTTTAACTCCTGATGCTTAATAGACCACTTCGGATTTAACAAAAGAAACAATTCATGTATTTCTTAACACATAACATCTGTTGTAACGCGAAAATGGTCATCCTTTCAAATATTATATTTTGAAGTACATTCTACGGGAGTATTGCTATTACTCACACGGGAATATCTAAAATGTCAAAAGACTGAATTCAACATGAAGCAGTTAGTTCGCGGGTCGATATCGAATTATTTACAGCTTGTAATGCGAAGGGATAGTTCACGGCTATGATTGTTAAATTAGTTACAACAATTTCTTTCCGTTCGCTTAAGTGCCATTACTTAGTATCAAATCAAGATTTTATTTCAATAATATTGTACAGTGATATATATATGAAGATAATATATGATATTATATATTATATAATATATAATAATCAATAGATAATATATAATATATAATATGTTATAGGTAATATATAATATATAATATATAATATATAATATATAATATATAATATATAATATATAATATATTATATATAGTATATCATAATACATAATATTATATATAATAATGATTTAAAATTTCCTAGACTTTCATTGATCTAATAAAGTCGATCTTCTTTCGAAATGAGGAAAAATAGATGATCTCAAGAAACATCATTCGTTAAACCGGCAAGAGACATAAAGCAAAAAATGTCAGTCCCATTTGGTGCATCTTCGGGCCAGAATTAACAAATCAAAGCAAAGAAAAAGAATTGCGGATCATGACTTTGCAAAGTCTCAACCATTTTTGAAAGCTCTTATAAAATCATAAGAGTTGATATCGTGCGAATTTTGTAAAACTTTAAAGTTCAAGAACTTTCTGGATATGAAATTTCAATGCGAAATTAACATAAACGTTGAATCACGGATTAAAATGAAAAAAATGACAAAATTTATAGTTTCAAGACGAGTTTTACTTCAAACTAAAAAATCGGAATAACGATCCTGTCTAACTAAATTACTTTAACATTTTGTGTAGGGCTTTGCAATTAATACTATTGTGTGTCCCTAATTCGACTTGATTCAAAAGAAGCAAAAAAAAAAAAAAAAAGAATTCAAAATTAATGATGCACACAGATGCTAAAGTCATCAGTACTTTATTCATAAGCTTAACACACTGCTCTTGCAATTAAATAAGTTTAACTTACTTACCACTTCACCCACATTTGGGTTGTGTGTTGGTTGTGCTCTTTGTTTTGCGTTTTACACGATTGTTGGTTGCTTGTTGGTCGGTAGTTTTTACTTTTTTTGTTTTTTTTGTTTTTTCTTTTTGCTTTTGTATTGCTTTTGCGGTTATTTTTTAATCCCAATTGATATCTGTTTACAATCGCTAATGGTACCTTGTATGCCAGTTGCTCTTGTTGTTGTTATTGTTGTTATTATTATTATTGTTGTTGCTGAATTTATGGTGATTGTTTTGGTTTTTTTTTTTCTCTTTTTTTTGTTGTTAAAAACACACTCATAAGACGTTTTCTTCTCGTTTGCTGTCGAAAAGACGCCGTTATTTGAGATAACTTCGAATAAACAATAAAAACAAAAAAAAACAAAAAAAAATGTAAGGAAAAAATTGATTAATTAATTTTTGGTTTTTTATTTATTTTTTTTTTTTTGTCTTCTTTGGAGGGCTTAGTAGTTTTTTCTTTAATAAATTTCATATGTGTGCTTACATACATTCATATATATTATTACTTATTAAGTTATGTTTTCTTTTTAAGATTAAAAAACTATTAAATATTTCGCATAAATTATAGAAAAAAAAAAAATAAAAAAAAATCAATTTCAAACAAGACTTGATTTATGCGATAACTTGTGATGTTTAAGTTGCAGCTGTTTTAACTTTTTTTTTTTTTTAATTTTTCTGATTTTTTTTGTTTTGTCCTCTACATGCTTATAAATAAATATATAGACTTTTTTTTTCAGCGATTGCTTACCGAAATATAGGCGGTTTAGCACATTTAGAAGGGAAAAAAAACTAGCACAACAATTTCAAGGCGTTGAGTAGTAGTAGTACGGTCGATTTCTTTGAAAAAATTTATGTTCAGACTAAGAAAAAGAAGAAGAAAAAGAAGTAAACCAAACCGAACACGAAATACTTTTTAATTCAGTTAACAAAAAAAAAAAAAAAAAAAAAAAACGAAAAAAAAAATCTCATTTATATACGTAATAATGTAAGTAAGTATAAGACTTAAGTTACATTTACTTATTCACTTAACTTACTAGATTTAGTTAGTTACTCCTAAGCAAAAGCATTCAGTAGCGCATACCAAGTTATTATTAATACATGTACACGAGCATGTTTTTATAGACAAATAATTACTTGTATGCAGAGGAACGCGTAAATGCAAATTTTCTTGCTCACACACAAACGACGACAACGACGACGACGACGACGCTTAAGAGCAAGCTAACAAACACTTGCTAATACTTATTATTAAACACTCTCAAACGCACACACAAACGCAAACGCAAAGGCAAACAACGACGACGGCGACGACAACACACTCTGAAAACGTTTATTTAACTGACTACATGAACACCAAACCGTAATTTCTGACGCGAACAAGTATTTCATCAATCAACTTTATTATTGAGTAGCAGTATAGTATAGCCTTACTAGCAGTAATAGCAGTAGTAGTAGCAGTAGTAGTAGTAGTAGTAGTAGTGGTAATAGTGGTATTAGTAGTAATAGAAAATCAGTTGAAGAGAATAGAAACAAAAAAACCCGAAACAAAAGACAAAAAAAAAACACGACACAGAATAAAATTTAATAAAAATGTACGAGAAAAATATATGTATTCCACGGTCCTTAAATATGTTTTCAGCTGTGTTTGTTGTTATTGTTGTTGTTGTTATTAATGTTATTATTATTATTATTGCTTGCACAAGAATACAAAAATTTTTATTTGCTTTTATTTATTTATTTTTTCTTTTTTTTTTTCTTTCAAATGTGAACCGAAAATGATTTGCAAAAAAAACATTTTCTAGATATTATTGAATTGAATTTTGTGTTCGTTGATTTAATTAAGATTCACGCGTTCTAAATTTCGTTGTATTTTTTTTTTTTTTTTTTTTTATATATTTTTTATCAATTTCGTGTCAGTTTGTAGAATTTTTTTTTTTTTGCGTGTGAATCGTTGCAGTGTTTTCAGTTAACTGAATTGTTTGCGACAACCGCAACTGATAGTGAACTCTACTGGTGTTGGTTTGAACGGTTGGCAAAACCAAACAATGAACCAACCAGCAAGCAATCAACAACAATCAACCACAGCCAGGCTATGCAGAATTTTAAAGAAACCAACACAAATCGCTTTCAAGCATTTAACAAAAAAGCAAAAAAAAAAAAAAAAAAAAGAAAAGAAAAAACAACAATAACAATAAACCTGTATAAAAAAAACAGAAAAAAATCCAATAATAATAACAAGATTGGCAAGTAAACTTGGCTTACTGAGACGACTACTCTAAAACAATAATAAAACGGCAACAACAATAAATGTATGCACAAATGAATGCATTTGAGCATCAACTCATTTATAATCATAGGGGGGTAAATCACCCTACTCCTTCGTGATTTTAACTTTGCCTTTCACGATGTTCAAAAGTACTCTACACACCTCTACACTACTAAATTCTCGTAGAAGCGCATTCATATCTAAAAGATTACTTAAGCGGTGGCTGTGACTATGACTGTGACTGACCACATTTGCTCATGCGTCCACTTGACGAAGAGTTCAGTATCTCTTGCTCTCTCGCTTTCCCTTTCTCTCTCTCTCTCTCTCTTGTTCTCTTCTTTTCATTTACTTCTCCCCGTGTTTTACATGTATCAGGCGTTGATGCTAAAATTTAGTAGTGATATATTGCATCCTGAGTTATTATTCTAATTAATTGAAATGAGTTTTAGTTGTGTATAAGTATATAAATGAATTTTTTTCCCTAAATAACGAAAACTTAACATAAAAAGTTTATAATGACTAAATTAGCTCGTGTTAATGAGTTTACAGTTAACAGCGTGCAGTTAGCACAATGTAGCTATAATATATTTTCAATTTACTTGGTTTTCGAATGAACCTTATTTGCTTACAACTCTTGCTAATTATTACTAATTTTGAGAACGGTGCTTATATCAAATACTCAATTTTTGGCAAATTCTTTTTCCAAATAATCTCCAACAAAAAATGGTTTTTTATACTTATTTATAACTCATGCCTACATTCGTATCAATTCCTCTTCCATTATTAGATGTTATTCAACATCACAAATCAAACTCCCGATAGCCGAGACCATTTTCTGAAGAAACAGCAGCTTCCTTTCAGACATAGACCTAAAACATACTTTTTAGTCGTCCTTAGAATATTTTCCCTTGTTAAGAAACACATTTGAATCGTCAATCTTTGAATCTTCAATCTTTGCTTCATCAATGTTTTTACCTTCAATCTTCAAATCTTCAACCTTTGAATCATCAATCTTTAAATCTTCACTCTTTAAAACAATCGTTGAGTTTTCATTCTTTAAATCTTCCATTTTTGAATCTTCAATCTTTGAATCTTCAATCTTTGAATCTTCAATCTTTGCTTCATCAATGTTTTTACTTTCAATCTTTAAATCTTCAACCTTTGAATCATCAATCTTTAAATCTTCACTCTTTAAAACTTAAACCTTTGAATGTGCAGTGTTTGAATGCTTAATCTTTCAATCTTCAATATTTGAATCTTCAATCTTCGAATTATCAATCTTTGAGACTTCAATCTTTGAATTGTCAATCTTTGAATCTTCGATCCTTAAATCTTTAATCTTTGAATTTTCATCCTTGAATCTTCAATTTTTAAATTTTCAATCTTTGGAACTTCAATCTTTGAGTCTTCAATCTTTGAATCTTCAATCTTCGAATCTTCATTCTGCGAATCTTTAAACCTTGAATCACCAATCTATAAATCTTCACTCTTTGAATCTTCAATCTTTGAATGTTCAGACTTTGAATCTTTAATCTTTGAATGTTCAATTTTGGAATCTTCAATCTTTGCATCTTCAATCTCTGAATATTCAATCTCCAATTTTGATTTAATCTCGTATTTGATGATATAAACTTTCAATAAACATTGTTTTCGGTAGAGAATATTTATTCAGAATTTATATTCAATAATTGGCGTATTATCATGTCATGAACAAGGACAACCAGCTAACACTACCAAGTCAATACATATTTGCATAGCGATCCAAGGTAAGGAGAAGTTAAATGAAAATCATGCGTTTCGTAAAGTTCTATTTTTAGGAAAAGTTTTCCCTCTTATGCCCTCTTTGAATAAAATTCATAGCTTCAGAACTTCCACTAACTTAAAAGGAGATTTTAAGTGGTCTTGGGTTACTTGAGATCAAATTAAAGACAAATTAACCGGTCATGAAACTTTTTTCTTATAAAAATCATGAAATTAGATACTTAGATAATTTGCTTGACACTGATTCTGCATTTGAAATGCTGACTTAAGTTAGTCTTTTTAGATGGGTTGTATCAAAAACTTCGGCAGGAGTTGAATATTCTTATAGAATACGCGCGGATATTATTATTATTATGTTTGCTGCAATTTATGAGTAATGAGCAAAAAATCCAGATAACATAGATTCACCTTATATTGCGTTTTGGACGTGTTTTTCTATTCCACCTTATTATCAATTTACTTGTAAGAACTTCTAATACTTAGAAGAACTATGAAATTTTTGGGACGAGGAAAATATTTCGTACGGACCGTACATAGACTGGCGGACGAATCAATTCAAAATTTGAAGCTGATCAGGAATGAAATTTTTGGTGCGAGAAGAATGCTTAGCCCGGACTATACCTAGACGGACGAACGAACATGCTTAGATCAATTCAAAATTAGAAACTGATCAATAATGAAATTTTTGGGGCGTGCAAAATGTTTAGCCCGGAATATATACAGACAGACAGACAAACGAACATGCTTAAATCAACTGAAAATTTGAAACGGATTAAGAATATGTACGCTTCAGAGGGTCTCTGAAGCTTTCTTCTGAATGTTGCAAACATTTCGACAAAATGAATGTATTTCCAACCTTTGGTTATGGGATTCTAAAAACTCTCTTTAGGCTCTTTTATTATTTTCAGAATTCTACAGAACACGATGTTTTCCTATACAAAATTTAGTTTCTGACTTTTAATACTTCTTTTTAAAAGGAATTAATTTTGCCGATGTTAAATATGAACAATTATTATAAAATTGAACCAATTACGATATCGATCACTAATTTATGTAAATAATTATATAAAAATAATTATAAATTAGCATAAATTTGCATATTTCCGTGATTAACTGTAAACTTTCAGAGAATACGTTTTAAGAGCTTAAGATGTTCCTTTTAGTATCAAATTTGATACTTTATATACCAGCGCTGATACTCTTACTCTTTATAAATATCATCATTAAATTATAACTTTTGTTTTCATTAGATTGACTGTGTGTTTGCGTGTGTGTGTGTGTGTTGTCTTTTTCTCTTAACTTCGACTTTTTATACTCTTTATTTATTTTTAATGGTACATATCTCCCCTTCATGAATATAATTCCAAACGAGTCTAATTTTCATTATCATCTATGCTTATATGTGTGTGCATTAAACTTACATAAATACGGACATATATAGACAAGAATAGGATGAATATGCGAAGCAACATATTCGCATTGGTGTGTAATTGTTATTCACTGAGCTGTGTCAGCATAGAAATATTTTACATATTTTGGTTGTTCTTTTGTTTTCATTCTTGTTTGCTTTTGTTTTTATTTATATTCTTTTTCTCATTTTTTTTTTGTTATTTTTTTTTAGTTAACAGGTTATTTTGATGTCAAAGATGCTGCTGCTTAAGCTAAGAAGCCATATAAGCTTTTTCTTCTTGCTTTTGTTATTATTGTTGTTGCGCTTTTAAAAAAAAAGTCTGATAAATAATTTTCAGGTTTGTCACCATCCATTACAGCAATAGCATAAATTATCTTCACCGTAAGAGCCAGAGAGAAAACAAATCTTATAAATTTTTTTTAACGCAATAAAACCAAATGATGATACCAAGCCTAAGCATCTACGCAAACACACATACGCACACATGCATACATACATGTATATATTAACTTTATTCTATTCTTTTAATTATAAATTTTTTCTTGTTTTTTTTTTTTTAATCGAAAATATAATATTATAAATCGCAATTATACCGCCTGCTGATATCTTTGCGTAAAATTTTATGAAGCTTTCCATTATGTGTTTTCTACATGAATGCATATTAAAAAAAATATATTTTTTATTCTGGTTAAGATAAAAAATAAAGTGTTTTTCTTTTCTAAAAGTAAAATTGTCTTACCTCTGAACCAACCAACCAACCAACCATTAATTCGTCTTCTCAAAGCCATTCATTGCTTTTGAATAAATTAGGTTTTAACGATTATTGTGATAAGACATCAAGACATGATTCAATTTACTAACATTTATTTGACTTAGAAACCTAACAATTAATTTTAAGCCAACTGTTTGAGTTCAGAGATTTCTAAAACAACAATTTTTGTATCTGCGTAGACAATGCGTAGACAATGCTTATAAAGGTAGAGACTAGACTCTTAAGGCATCAAAGCACGATTCAATTTCCTAAAATTTATTTGCCTTAAAAACCTAATATACAATTTAAAAAAATTTAAAAATAAATTTTTGAAAAATTTTGAATGGTATCTGCTACTTTTGTAGCGCTTAAGGGATAGTCCAAAATTTCGTGGCAAAAATTGCTTACGAGTAATGAATTTGTCCAAATATATCCGAAGACTTTCAAAGGGTTGCTTAAGCGAAAATTAAAAAAAAATAGATGCAGTGATACCGCTTGCCTCAGAAATAGTAAAAAAAAATAATGAAAAATATTAAAGAATGGCACGACTATAGCCATTCTCGCGGGGCATCTATACCAGAAGTTGCTCATAGCCGTAAACGCTATAGAAGGTTTTAAAAATACAGAGAATTTTAAAAAATATTTCTTATTGTATGATCGGCAATTATTTGAAACTAAAACGTACAATATTCGCCTTAAAAAGATCAATCTTTTGTTGGAGTTATATTTAGCCACATTAATTAGTGAGCATATCCTTGGCTGTCGAATCGAAATACACTAAATAATAAATAAAAAATTTATGGTTTTCAATGCAAATGTTGAAAAATCACATATTACTAAAACGTAAAACAAACGTTTGCATGTGGAACAAATATTTTCAAGAGTACGATTGGCGTCAGGACGCATGATGGCAATCGGAAAAGTAAGCAAACCATGCTTACAACTAATTGCCGAATAATGAAAGATATATGCGGCAGAATAACAATTCTAATTACACTTATTTTTTATATCTTTTTTTTTCATTCTCTCTTCTTTACTTAGATTTTGTTCCTCATGAAGACACTAAGTTTTGTATCATCGTTCAAATCGAAATCGCTAAGCATACTAAGGCACCTGTAAGCTCTTTAAACATGTAGAATAAATTAAAGAATCAATGTAAGATCACTAAAGAAACTATATAGCAATTATGAGTTATTATAGTAAATTTGAAATTTTTTGTTTTTTTTTTTTTTTGCTTAAACATATAATGGAATAATTGTGCTGCCCTGTTATTCGAATAACGTCATTTTGTATAAAAGTTTGTATACCTTTAGGCTAAAAATATTTTTTCGAAAAATATAATAACACAAGCTTAAAATATTCCACAAAAATGTTATTTATTTTTTATATTATTTATAATTATTTGTATTGTATTGTATTTTTTATGCCACATAAACATATTATCGTTTATAAGTATTATTGTTCTTAGTTATATGTAATTATGAGAAATAAAATGAATTCTCAATCAAAATTATATTTAACAATTGTATGTTAATTAAATTAAACTCAAAAGAGTATTTATCTATAAAATTATTTAACTAATATTTTTTATAAAATTTTACATAAACTTTACAATGACGTAAAATTTTAAAATTTCTTAATTTAGCAAAAAAATGCAATGGATTAATTTATTAAAAGTTTAGTAATAATTAATTGATAATTACGATATGTAAGCACATGTTTGAAATAAGAAAATTTGTGTGTAGATGATTGTATAGGAATGTGAATAGAAAAATATTTCCTTAGGTTTAGGTTTTTATTACACTAATTCATTATTATTATTAAAATAATAAATAAAAATAAATGTTAATAATTATTACAATTATGTAGTTATTATATTATTGTTATTATTATTAAATTTATAAATAAACTTTATAAGCAAAAAAAAAATGAAAATTAGTGAATTCTCGTAAGTACATCTTGGATCATGACGATGCCACAGGCGATGATAGCTAAGTCTAGGTTAAGAATGTTTTTACAAAATTAAATAAAAAATTTTAAAAGAGCTCCTCTCCATATATATTCATTTTTTCTTCTTTTTTTTTAAATTTTTTTAAATCAATTACTAAATAAACGGAAGAGGTAAGTCGGTAAGCACCCATCAAGTAAATTTTCAATACCCTCTTGTTCAAATCATTAAGGTTAAAAAGCCACATATATGAGCCAAACTTAGTTTTCCTTTTTTTTTACTAACAAAAATTGCTGATCGTATTCAATAATTTACAAAAAACTGCATCTAAATAAACGTCTACGTGCCCGTGTTATAAAGAAAAGAAAATAAGCGTATTTTGATTACTCACACAACAACAAAAAAGACAACGGCCACCGCAGCAACAAATTTGTATGACAAAATCGCATCGTCATGAAAAATACCAGGCGCACAGAATTCATCAGCAAGCAAATTTCTCCTGTATATTTATTGTTGTGAAATAAAAATATTTCTTAATTTAGTTCGCGCCACTTTTTGTTTATGTTCGCGCTTTCTTTATATCTTCAAATTTAGGACATACCTCCTATGAGTTTTGTTATTGTACAAAAGCATTTGTATTACTGTATAAAAGAGCTTTCAGCTTTAAAGAAAAACATTAGCATAGTGAAGAAGCGATTACGTTTTAGTATTGCATTCGCTCTCGGCAAGAGCGGTCGATCGCAATGATAACGAAGTCGCGCGGTCGTCAATCATATCTTTTCTTAATTTTGCCGACGGCATGTGCGTATATAAATTGATTGTGTTTAAATAAAGTCATAAATTGTTTTATTACATTAACTAAAACAAACGAATGGATAAATAAATCGAACTTAGCTAGCACAGAAGATAAAATAATTAATTCTTTACATTGGTGGATAGAAAAAATACGTAAATAGCTGTGGAAATGAATGACTAACTAAGAAGTGTTTATGAATTATGAAAAATAGAATTAAATACAAAAATTAAAAATAAAAATTGTTCAATAAATTTGTATTATGTATTTAACTTCCATATAATTAAAAAAACAAGCATATAAAGCATGTGTTACAATAGCGCTCTAGATTTTAATATACGTGCTGTGGTGCGAATATTCCTGCAATGTAATCTGGTGCAATTGTTTCAAGTATTTTACGATGTGTCGTTGAGTATAGGGTGTGTGTAACAATTAACATCATGTTAAACATCACAGCTGGCGGCATGCTTTAAATGTAGCTCAAATAATGTTCGCTATGTATGTATGAAACTGCTCGAATGGAATGGTTTGTGATAGATGTAGAAATCTTTGGAATGTTAGTAGCTTGTTTATCTCATGACTTGGATGATCGTGGGGTGAATAACGCATTTCAAACGAAACCTGAATTACCTTTGGCTATACTGTGCAGAACTTCAATTAAGACACATGATTACTTCAATCAGTGTGTTATGTTTTTAATGTCCGAGGCTGATACAAACAAACGAATTTTTACTTCCTCTTGATGTTTAATTTGTAGAAACCAAGAATGAGCGTCAAGACAGCAGCTAAACCTGCACCTAAATCGTAAAATATTTTCTTTTGAATTTCAAACAAATGCTTATGTTAAGCACCTACTTTTTTTTTTTACTTTGATTTAGGTTTTCCTACCAGTTCTAAAATGGCGAAAACTACTGCGCTTACAACTGGGAGTATATCATCAAACTTTCAAGGCGGCTTCAACAAAGTTTTTACACCAAGGAATTTGATACTAGGCCTCCAAGCGAATTGGAAGATTTGGTAAATTGATAAACAGGCAACTCTTTGCAAAAGTATTAAGAGAGAGCATTAACATTTGTTTCCAGATTGAGCGACTTTCCCCGGAGTCGACCATTACTCGGTTTAATGAATTCTTTGCTGAACCTGAAGTACATATTTTGAAGGTGGTATGCCTATATCTGAATCGCATTACAAAAGTAATTTATCAGAAGTTGCTAATAACCAATGTGTGTGAAACTAATTAACTTTTTCATTTTTGCAGACTACGTAAAATTTCCAAATTTATTGCCTCCCAAAATGAACATGCTGACACGAAAACATATGTACACATGTCCACCCCCCTTATTCGTGGTCAGGCTAAAATTTATGTAAAACTATGTTTTTATGAAGTTTAGTCAGTAGTTTCTCAATCAATATATTTAATCAAATTGACAATATTTATGCAAAATGAAAAAATTCAATCAAATTGTTTCATGTCATATGTATATAAATAAATGCATGAATTGAAAATAAATTATAAATTAAATAAAGAAGAATATTATTCAGTAAAAATTTACAAATCCTTACTTAGATTAGCCTAACATTGAAAATATAATAGGAATAAGCATTCGCTTCAAAGGTGAGTATCGCATTACAAAATAAACCTTTCGAATTATTAGTGAAAATGAAGATAAACCCATTCCATAGCATTTAAAAAACTGTGCGAATAAGACCTAAATTTATCCCCTAAAATGGGCTTATTTTGTTCCTAATTCT
The DNA here is from genome assembly GCA_000671755.1 of Glossina brevipalpis. Lineage (NCBI taxonomy): Eukaryota > Metazoa > Arthropoda > Insecta > Diptera > Glossinidae > Glossina > Glossina brevipalpis. Next base: position 371 of record KK351304.1, on the reverse strand, counting down.
TAAGTCTAGATAATTCTCGAAATCTTGCTTAGCAATTTCTAAAAAACCGCATCTAAATAAACGTTTCTATGCCCCTGTTACAAGCAAAAGAAAATAAGCATTTCGACCAGTCATGCAAATAAGAAAAAGCCGACGGCAGCGCAGCCACAAAATTTTATGACAACATAGCAGAACCATGAAAAATACCAGGCGCACAGAATTTATCAGCAAGCAAAATTCTCTTGTATATTTGTTGTTGTGAACTAAGAAAAATATTTCTTCATTTAGTTCGCGCCAATTTTTGTTTACATTCTCGTTTTGTTTACTTCTTCAAATTTAGGGCACACCTCTGTTACTGTATAAAAGAGCTTTCAACTTTGACGAAAAACATT
>KK351303.1:201888-214538 GCA_000671755.1 Glossina brevipalpis | reverse complement strand
ATATATGATATGACATGTGATATAATATATGATATAATACATGATATTTATGATTTTTACATACTTTAACAGCCGGTCAATTTTAAAATCAAACTACTTTTATAATCTTAAAAATGTTATGTCCTCCTCTATAAGACCTCTGATATATTTCCTAGAAATAGTATATACAACAACATCAAAATTAATGTAATTCTAGTCCTCCATGGTTTGTGGACGGATATTCATATCAATATCATTTAATGTCCAAAATACATACACAACAATTACAATTAGATCGAATGTTCCTTGTTGTTCTTGTTATTTATTATTTATTCTATGGTCGCTACAAGTAACTAAATTGCATTGTTTTTTTTTTTAATATTTTTGTTTTCTGTAGTCGAAGACATGGAAATGAGATCCACAAATGATCTGATCGCTGCTGCTAACGCTAGCACTGATGGTGCCGACGATTTTGAGAAATTGAAAGCGGAACGTGAAAAACAACGACAAGAGAGACAAAAACAAAAGTTTGCACGCACAGTAAGTACGGCTCCAGGTGTAGAGAATGCGCCGGCAACGATAGTTCCTGTCGTGGCAGCTGTAATTCCGGCTTCGACAACTCTAACAACTACTGACGAATTACCAAGAACTGATTTATTACCTGTCGTTGCATCAAATGTAAATTTGCCGACGACGTCAACAGAGAGTGCAGTTGAATGATCCAGGCAGACATCATCTTTACAGACATCATCCTCTTTTGTAATTTTCTATTAATAGCTAACCTTTTTCTATCGCTACTTCTATCGTATGGTTAATATTCAAGTTAAGTAGAGAATTTCAGTAAAATAGTAATTTGCCTTAAAGTACCAGAAACCACGAAAAATGACATTTAAAAAAAAAAACAATATTCATAAATAAAATAAAAAATGTATTCATAATTTTTTTTACACATAAGAGTACAATACAACACTAATTCTCGCCTCCCGTGTAGTTTAATAATTATTTTACTTTTACTTAAAATTTTTTCAAAACTTTTTAATAATTAATTATTGCACGATCTTACTCTATTTTAATATATATTTTTGTTCTTTATTTTATTTTTTTTTATTAAAATTGTAAGAACTAAAGATAAGCTTGGAAAAAGAAAAAGACAAAGCCTTTTAAAAGTTAAAACTATTAAGGTGCTTCTTAAATAATGCTCACGTTCAAATTGCTGATCAAATATTTTGTATATTAGATAAGTAAATTCAAATAAACTTAAGCGAACGGCCAGATAAATCAATTCTGCTATAAAAATGTTTCCCTTATTATATGGATCGGTAAAAATTTTTTTTAAGACAAGTAAGTATTACGAAACTCGGTCATTTTCTTATTAGATTGGAGTCGTCAGATTCATGTGAGCATCTGCTGTAAAACTTAATCTCACGATGTACTTAAACGATGTACGCAAACGATAGTCTGCATATTTCGAGCTTTGGAGTAATTCTCCGCAATTCCAAAGGTAACAGAACAAACACTCACTGAGTACAGATGTCTCTGGGTTCCTGCCGTGGAGGCTTAATCCCACGGTACCCGATGGCTCACGGAGTGTGGAAACGCGCACTCAACGCCCCACGGATGAATAGTACCCAAGTGCCAGATGGAGGCACGCTATAGGACGTGCCCCCTCCCCCCGCCCCCCTGGTAAGATCGAGGCCCATCTAAAACTTCTGCCTTTCTATGGGTCGGGCACCCGGTTTCAATGCAACTACACAGCGATTTAGGCTAACCACACAGCCACTATAAAACAACCACAATGGGCCGTTCCCGTTGTCAGGCCAAAGTAAGGGAAAACGAGTAATAGATGTGAACAAGCAGCATTTGAAACATAGCAGCTGAAACTATTAAAATGATTAAGTTGATAAAAAATCGATCCTATACGAAAATCCTAAGCGATGAAAAAACGCAAGTTGATTTAGTGTAACCAGCACTCACGTCCCTTGCAAAGCCGAATAATCAAATGCAGAAGTTGCTATTGTACATTTGATCGGGTAAGAAAAGAATTACCCGCTACGAACTTCTATAGTTCGGTGAAATCGATATTATGGTCAACTAGTCAAACTAGATGAGACGCTTGGGCAAAAAGATAAGTTTACATGCAAAGTAACTCGATAAGTCTTCATGATTTATGACAAAACCCGACAAAGAAAAATCAAGATTTTAATGCAGAGCAACCCAATCGATGATCATCAACTTAGCTTTGGTGCTTCCTTCTCCCGGTTGTGGAATGTTCTCGCGATTTGTCTTCTTCTGATTACCACTTGTTTAGATCGTTGCACTCATATTTATCTGAACAGCGATTCACACGGCTTCATCTCTCAGTACAATTTAAAAAAAAAAAAAATCATGATATTTTTTATACTTTTTCAACGATCAATCAGTGGACATATTGCGGATATTTCCGAAAATTTCAAATTTCATCTTAATGACCGGGTTATATGTTGAAAATTCAAGAATGAGCGAAACACTTCGTAAAGGGGTTACCAACATTTGTAAATTATTGGCGAATTTTTCGCTTTAATACTAAAGATGATCTAACTCTAATTTATGATGATAATCTCTCCTAAAAGCTTATAATTAAATATTTTCCGAAAAAGTTCGTATAAATATTTACAGACTATACGATTCTTATATCAACTGCTAGAGAGTAAAGAAAGTCCATGCGGGAAGAAAATGTGCCGCCAAAACAAAGAATCATAAGTGCTTAGATGAGTTTCGTTGGCATCCGACAAGTCTTAGATGCGTTCAAAACGTACAAATATCAAACATACAATTAATTATATTCATAATATGATTTTTGAAAGACAAACAATCGATTTTTACAAATCCATCCTTGATGTCTACTCTTTTCGTCATTTCGCACAACGAATTCGACTTAAAGAAGCTAAAATAACATGGATACGTTTTCATTAATTTTTGGTTAAAAACGATTTTGAATAAAAGCTACGAAAAATAAAGTACAATTTTAGCTTCAGAAAATTTGAAATAAAATATTGAAATATCTCTAAAAGTACTTTTCTCGACTTTCTTCTCGATCGTTCAGGAAAAAAGTGACATAACCACAATTAGTGAAAATATGACCAAGATACTGGAGATATAAGTTTAAAATTAAAAGCTTTCTTTATCCTTATTTTTTACAAACCAAAAAAAAAAACATTAAAAAAAAGCTATTTTTCTAACGATTAAAACGGCAAACTTGGAAATTGAGTGTGAGTTGCCTAAAAGCAAGTCAGGAGTGGATAAGAAATTGAAACAATTACGAAAGGAAATTCTTCCGAAATGTTTCCGAAAATATATGGAAGAAATTTTTTGTAGTACCATCGAGAATCTGGGCACAAAAGTTGCCTTAATCGGTCTACTATCCCGCCTCCCAATAACAGTAAAATATTTTTCTTGACTTTTTTCCAAAAAAGTTCGCAACTGAATAAGAAATTTCCTTGAACACCTTCCAAGGACACAGCGAATTGTGCTAATTTACTTAGTATATCGTTTCATATTTATATTAATAAACGAAAAAATATTTAAAATCAACTTTTTTTTTCAAAATTGTATTTTTTTAATAATACGCTTAACATCAAAATCTACCTGAAACGGTGGTAAGAGAAATTATTGAATAAATGTTAAAGTTCTTTCTAACTCCCGTTTTAAATGGCAGACTGCTTCCTCATAAAAACCTTTAACTACGGAAAAAATAAAAATAACAAATGAGTGTTTATAGAGAATTTGAAAAAAAAGATGAATAAATAAAAGAAAATTCTTTTTCTAATAAGAAAAATTTGAAGAAAAATAATCACATGTGATTTCTTTTACCATTTGACATCAAAGTATGTATCATAAGAGATAAGAAAAAAATTACAAAAGTGCATATGAATTTCAAATAGGTTACCCGCGTTGATGCTCCTTTTTTTAAATACGAATCTTAGAACTGTTTAAGATCAAAAAGATGTGAAACATGTAACGTACAAAAGCCAGGAATCAATTATTCTACTGTTAAATCAATTTTAGATTAAACTTAAGGATATTGCTTGTAAATATCTAATTTCCACTTTGTCGGAACTTTTTTCACGGGATTATAAATTTTTCAGTTAAATAAGAAGAAAATTGCAGTTTTTTTTTTTCGTAAACTTCGATGCAAATTTTGTGGGCGGACTACGCTCATTTTTCAGTTTTCATCTTAATATACTTTAACAGATCTGCAAGTATATCTTTCTAATTACAAATCGATCGTAGCTGTGGTAACTCTTACCCGCGCGATTGCGGCAATTCTTAAATTCTTAAATGAAAAGTAAGGAAATTTGCCTCACTTCGATAGAAGTAAATCGGTGTGTTCTCTCTTGTTAACTATCGTGCAACCATTCTGATCTTGAACTATGACAAAAAATTGCAACATAAGCTGGACTCTGAGACAGATAAATATGCTCTCAAAATCAAACCAAAATATTTCGACATCACTTTTTTAGGATGAAAGAAGTATTTTTTGCTTAATTGATTACCTGTAGATATTGATAAAACTATATAGCCGAAGTATGTTAGTCAATATTTTTTGTGTTCATTTCATTTAATCAAAAATTAAAAAATTTTCATTAAAACAATCGAATAAGCAAGAGAGATCTTCCTTAAACTGCTGCTAGCTTGCTTTGCAGAATGCTTGCAATACTATGTTTATTTCCTATCACTTCCTGTCCGCTCATTTTTCATTGATGTTCGTCTATATTTTTAACTTAACACTGAGATTAAAACAGCATCTTAGTCAAAAACATAAATATCACGTTGTAATTTCCTAAACTAATATTTCAAGATAGGATTTGAGATCATAATTGCAACAAATCGGAAGCTTAACGGATAGACAGACGTAACTAAATTGGCCTATCAAGTAAATGTGTGTACAAGTTATTGTGACTATTTTTGCTTACTATCTGATTGTCAAGTTATAAAAATCTGACAATAGGGAACGTAACGGACATGGCATGGACATGATAAACTCTTGTTTTAAGTTCTCAAAATAATTTATTTGTGAAACGCCTACCAGTTAATAGTATCCCAAATGCTGCTTTTTGATAGTCATTATTCAATAAGCCTTAAGCCCCACTATGCAGCTGATTCCTAAGATATAAACCAATGCAACAAGAAGGGATATTGGGGGCAGATTAACGTCATTAAGTTGATTTAGATTAAAAGTACATTAATTAAGTTCTTATTTTTTTCGGTGGTACCCAAGCATCATATTAAAAAAAAAAGGCAAAAAAAAAAAAGAAAAGAAATGATTGGATGATGAAATTATAAATGAACAGTTAATCTATAGAAAATGGAAAATTAGTACACAACTTACTTATTTAATTTATTTTCAGAACTTGTAAACTTTTGCATTAAACTTTAAATCACACATTAATTATTACACACACGACCGTTTTTTCATGATCTATCAAATCGCAAATAAGCATCACATTAAAAAAAAGGCAAAAAAAAAAAAAAAAGAAATGATTTGGATGATGAAATTATAAATGAACAGTTAATCTACAGAAAATGCAAAATTAATACACAGCTTATTTATTTAATTTATTTTCAGAACTTATGGACTTTTATCATATATTAATTTACTTTAAATCATATATTAATTACACACACGACCGTTTTTTCATGATCTATCAAATCGCAAATAAGCAAAATCCGGTGTTTGCATTAACTTAGATAAATCGCACGCGAAATAAATGGCGGCATATTAACTATCTTATTAACAGCGTTGTACTGTTTGGTAATATTTACAAGGTAATGCAAAATTTTCTTGCTCGCACAGATGTAACAAAAAGTATTCGGGCATTTTCGTAATTATATTAATTTGATGTTGATTATAATTAATATTTTTTAAACTTTTATTTAAACTTTTTGCTTTAATAATTATACAATAATTTTGATTCCTTCTTCTTACTTCATCATACAATAAAATAATTGAGTGAAGAAAACCTCTGTAATAAAATTTCTTTCTTATGAAAGTTATCGATTGAAAGTTATCGAAAAACATCAGAGAGTGTTATGGAAAATTATATGAGAAAAAGAATAAGAAAAAAAAATAGAAACAATAACAAAAGATAAACTATTTCACGTTTGTGCTAACACAATGGATTCTAATTTTGATAATGAAAATTATTGGAATGATTCGTCTCGTACAGCTTTTAATTTCGATGATGATGATGGTGCAGAGATTGGACATAAAACGTTAATTGGTTTAGAAACAAATTTAGATCCATTGACTGGTGGTGGTGACACAATATCGGAAGCTAGCTTCGACAATACCACAACTGCCTTAAATTTATCAATTAATTCAATAATCTCGGAAGATGCCTTAAAAATGATATTGGACGAACAAACTTTAGATGATCCTTTAGTACCAAAAGGTGTATCACCGGAAGATGAATTGAAATTGTTACGGCGTCAAATTCAAAGTACATTATATGTTGCCACGCCCAGTTTGACGGTACGTAAATTGTTACTCGGTAAAAAAGTATCATTAGAAGTCTATAAATCACTGTCTGATAAAGAGAAACTTTTGGATGCTGTACTTGAAAGTGGTTGCCCAGGCGATGCTGTAATATATGTATTACTTTTTTTGGAAAGGACTTTGAAACCTAATCATTTTCATCATTTATTAGCGAAAAGAACAAAAGCTTTAAATCATTATATAAGTTTCTGGAAAAAAGAAAAAAGAGAAGAAGTCATTTCCTTTCTTCGAACATTAGGCAGAAACAATAAAGCAACTCTATTGGAATTACAAAGTACTTTTATCATCTCAGATGGTGTCGAAAGGAAATCTAAATTACTTCAACTATCTAACAACTTTACACAAAACTCTACAGCAAATAGTTTGTATCAGCACATGGTACAATCATCAATAAAATTACTCGAAATAATAGAGAATCATCATAACATCTTAGATCCTAAATTAAATATTAACTCAACACCCATTGAAATATTATATGAATGTTGTCGAAAAAATACTAATTGGAAAGATCATGATATGAAAAGTAATATATCACCTTATAGAGTTTGCGTTGAACAAGGCATATCCAGTAGTCAATTTGAATGGACAGCGTTGAATGAACGAGCTAATGCTCAAGCTTATGCTGATCTCGATCATATATTCGAATATATACCAACTTGGTATCCAATGAAACAAAAACAATTTCATATAAGTTTTTCGATAAGTTTAGCTATACTTAAACTATATGAATTGGAAGCTCCTATCTCAGTTTTGTATATGTTTCTAACTCGTATGGCAAACACGAATGAAAAATTAATATTAGCGAAAAAAGTTAAATGTACAAAAGCCATAATCGATGCCCTGGTCGGCTTAAAAGATATGAATCAATTAACGCAATTATGCGATACTTTACCTGAACGTTCCGAAGAGAAATTTTATTGTGAAAGTGCTATTAAAAATATGCAACATAAACGTTGGACCACCGATAGTATTAAATTGAATTTTTGATTTATAAAGAAGATTTTAATTTTTAAAACAAATCATGTAATATTTGAATTTTCTTTGGATTTATTTAGATTGATACTAAAGAAATTATAGCGATGATCGATCTTCAACGTTGCCGTTGTGGGGAAAAATCAAAATATGTTGTATCAAGACACGCGTTCTTTATAACTAACGATCACTTATCATTTCATGGGGGGGACAACAGTTCTTACTCTGTACATAATCTACGATACGTTAAAGCACAATCTACTAAAAATCTATTCAAATTGTATAAATATTTTTTGAACTAATTTATGTGTTTGATATATTTCCTCTTAAAAAGAAATATTCTGCCCACAAAGACTCGAATGAATTATTATCATAACATATAATGTAGAGCAGCGTCAGATTTCATAAGATGGAACTAAAAGTTGGAAAAAGAATTTTTTATTAAAAATTTGAAATGTTTTTTTTTGATCGGAAAAGGTCAGGTTTATATAATTAGATTACTTTTTTGTATACACCTAAAAAGCAGAAGCATCTGCATATTTGTTTTTTTTTTTTTGTATTCTTCTTATTCAATGAGCAAATGAGTCCTTTCTTCTTAAAGCACTTTACTAACACTTTTTATCTCCGAAAATTTTTCTTGTAAATTTTGTTTATTTAGTGTAATATAAGTACATTTACTAAAGGAAGAGAAAATGAATAAATAAATAAAGAAAATATGATGATGATGACGATTTAGATTGGGTCTTTTGTTACCCCATTCTTTGTCTGTTTTTTTTTTTGTCTCCTTTCTTTGCAGTTCATTAAGGAACATTTCGTTTATATTTCGAGGACTTTTTTTTTTTATATATATATATATATATCGCCAACATTTAACTACATATAAATAATCTCTACATGCCTATTTCATTTTCTACATACATTTGATACATATTCTCTACACGGAGTATTTTTTTTTTTTTTTTTTTTTTTTAATATGGCTCATGTATCGTTCGTCTATAGGCAGAGAAGTGTTGTTTAGAAAGAAGAGGAGAGAAGAAACACTAGTAGTAGGGTATGATCATAAGCCCCGTAATGTTACGCAGTCACATGCCAGTCGTAGAGAAATTAAAGGAGTAGGAGTATGATCGTAGCTTGGAAGGTATATGTTCGAAACGGTTAAGCAATCACATGTCAATTTTAATAAAAAAAAAAAAAAAAAAAAAAAAAAAAAAAATACTTCGGACTAGTATTTGAGCCCGGCTCTATGGGGACTTGATAGTTGAGCTTCTTATTTATTAGATTAAAAGATGTAGCCTTCTAAAATTCACGTTCATTATATCGCATGTCTTACCTATTAGGCATGTACGACGATCAAAAATATTTAAGTCCTTCTCTGTGGTCATTTTAGATAGGTTTAAACAGGTATAGAAACTGGAGAAAATCTATCCATAAGATATGACAGTTTTGATTGGAAGCTTTTGCAAATTTCCTATAACTCATTAACGTGTCATTTGTGATGGACATAATAAGAAAGGATAATTTATTTTTTATCCTCATTGACGAAATCTTTAAAGCTTTTTTTTTTTTTTGTTTTTTAAATTTATTATATAAAATTTAACTCGTGTTTTTTTTTTTCTTTTTCGATTGTTTTTGGTAAAGCGCTGATTGTTCGGATTTATTCTTCTAAATTATAATAAAAAAATAAAAAAAAAAATAAAAAATTCTCGACTATATATATATACACACACACATACCGGCGTATGTAATTGCAATTGCAAAGAACAACAAATCTTAACAAAATTTTTAAAAAAAAAAATTACACATAAATATACATTAAATCACTCGATATTTAAAAATCTTTACGAAAATTTCAAACATAAAGTTCAAATATTTCGAAGTGAATATATAATTAATTAAATGAGAATGAGGAGAGAGAGAGAGAGATAGAGATAGATAGAGAGAGACAAATATATATTTATATATATATATATATGTATAGACGTTGATAGGTGTAGAAAAGAGAACACACAACAAAATCGAATTTTATTTCAATTATTTCTTCAATTATTGCAATGTTTAAGCAAACGCTGGCATACGGTAGTTTTAAATTTTACACCCAAATGATCAAAAATTAAATCGGTCTCATCCAGATGAGTGGGCGGTATATCATTTAATTGATTATCAACGCCATGAAGATCTAAATTGTTTAGATTGTCATTACTATTTCTACAGTCTCTTTGGGCAAAAAGATGTTTGAATTTCTCATTAAGATTTTGCTCGAGTACAGTATTATTATTATTAAAATATAATACGTACGCCAATTCGACCAAATAGTAATCAAGATCGGCCAAAAAGAAGCTCTCACATTCGTCCATTTTGTATTTACGTTCAATAAAGTGCATAAATAAATGATAAATCAGGAATCTTAAATCGGCTCTTCGTAACGGTACATATCCAGTATCTTTTGAAAAGTATTCAAATACTTTAAGTGCATGTGCCGATGTTCGTACATCTTGTAAGCATAATGCAAATGCATCGATAAATTTAAAATTTAACATTAATGTACGTATACGATATTCTAGGCGATCTTTGGAAAATTCACGAATTTTATCGATATCATAGAGACCATGAAAAATATATAGACAATAATGTATATATAGACGAAATTGTTGTTGTGCGTGTTCAAGACTGGTACTTGGTTTTATCTTATCTTCACCGGCAAAATTTCGTACTTTAGATGTTATTGGTCTCTCTGATAGACTGGCGGCGGTAGCGGCGGCGGCGGCGGCGGCGTTATCAGTTTGTGGAAAAATTGAAAAATTCCCCAATTGTTCTTTGAGGCTTTCTTCTTCTTCACATGAACTATTCTCACTGTCTTTAATAAGCAGTTGATTAATCGATGATTGCAATGAGGTAGCATCACTAATATTCTCTAAGGAAGATAACAAATCTTCAGATTCTTGATCAGTCAAAGCATTGTCATCAGTAATATCACTTCGAGTGGTTAATTTATATTGTTGCGATGGTGACGGATCATCATAATCACATTCTTCGAAATTAATATCAGCCTCCTGAACGAAATAGGATTGATATCGTGGTATACTTTTTAGATAACGTACACGTTCTGATCCTAATCGTATACGGGGTCTAGGTAAATTAATTTCAACTGGTATTTCAATGCATTGACTTTCGAAACGCATTAAACGTTTTGTTGTAGGTAAGCAAACTACTCGTTGTTTCATCTTATCGATACTAGCACCTAAGTCACGACCGCACTAGATGATGATAAGTGAAAATCAAAAATTTATTTATTAAAACTATTTTCGAATTATATCGAAAATATTTTATATCAATATCGAGACAAAAGTGTGCTGATTCATATTTAAAAAAAAAAACTCTATGTCTTCATTCCCGATCGAATAGTATTCCTTTTAATCTTATCATGCGTAATATACGTACATGTCTTTTAAACATGCCGGCGTAATTATTGATAATATTAGTTTGGGGAAAAAGAAATCCATTATTTTCCAATTCGAAATGTTAAATAAAGTCCTGAAGTTCATATAAGATTGGATGGATTTCTTTGTCCCCAACATAATATTTAGATCTCATTAAAATATCCAATTTAGTAAATTTTAATTTTGCTGTTTTCCGTAATAAAAATATCGGAAATCGGAAAATGAAATTTAAGATATCTTGTCATTTATCCTTTTCTAGCCTGTTTCATTTATAATTGTCTACTTGATTGCCTACTTGATTGTCTACTTGATTGTCTACTTGATTGTCTACTTCATTGTCTACTTGATTGTCTACTTCATTGTTTACTTCATTGTCTCTACTTGATGTATATTTTCCAATTGTAATAATTACGAGAGAAGACAAACCAAATATTGAGCATACGAAGCGTCCATAATAAAATAATAATTGAATTAAGATAAATACCTGTCCATTTGAGTTGCCACCAAAAGCACGCACCACATAATCTGTACTCATGACAAGAGTGAAATCTGCACCACAATCCACGAACATTGGATTTTCAATATTATCAATTGGTGATGGTTTATTTACTGCTCGACGTTCTTTATCTTCAGTACCTAATTGATGCTCCAAATTTTTGCCCCAAGTATACAATGTGCGGGACGATGAAATTAAAGCAAAATGAAAAAGTCCGCTAGATACCTGCAAAGTAAAGAGACATTAAACGCGCGCATGTAAACACAACACACTTGAACTTGAACATTTTTCATTTACCTGTAATATTTGACCTGCAATTTCGGAAGTGTCAACCAAATGAGGTGACATGTGCGCATGCATGTCTATTTCTACTGCAGGATTTATTGTATTCGTTGCTGCGTTGGTGGAGCTTTTCTCCAACGTTTCTGTACTTTTTTTTTGTACTGCAGCAGCATCTACATCAGTCGGATTTTTTTCATCCGGCAGTATTTCTTCTATCACTTCGCTCTCAACTATTTCTATATTATCGGTAACTGGTAGATCTTGATCTTCCATTACTATGCCTTCTGGTGGTAATTTATTAATAGTACACGACGAAGTTGATGTTTCTTCCGTGGCAATTGTCGTCGCCGAAACATTTTTCTTTTCGGGTTGCGATACTTTTCCAGAGGAATCTATTGTTGAATCTATCGTTGAAGAACTTGCTGTATTCACGGTGGCTTCGAAACGTTTACTCATTTCTCGTCGTTGATATTCTTCAAGCTTTTGTTTCGCATTAGCTCGTCTTCGAATTTGATTTGCTAAACGCAATGCCTGTGGCGATGAGCCCCACGTATACAAACATCCATTTTCATCAACAGCTAACTGAAGAAAATAATTTTCAAAAAAATACAAAAAATATAATCATTTTTGTTGGAAATAAGCAGCAAAGTGCTCGTTTTTTACTTACATTAGTAAAAAATTTGGTATGAATCAGTCTTATGTTTGCGGTGCTAAACTCTATTTTTTGAGGTAATAAACATTTCACTTGATCACAAAAATACGATTCTTCTTCTGCTGAAACATTATTAATTGTTTCACTTGCTTGCCCCAATTTGCTCCGAGAACCCAAACCCAGTTGACCGAAGTGATTCGAACCAAACACAAATAATTCAGTGTCTCTTGTTTCATTGGGACTTTGGCATAATACTACACTGTGAGCATGACCTAAGGAAACTTGCAAAATTTTCTG
>KK351303.1:160841-176318 GCA_000671755.1 Glossina brevipalpis | reverse complement strand
AGAAAATCTCGGTGTCCAGTTGCCCAGGAAGCTGAGGAAGCTCTTTGTACTATGTTGACTTTGGCAACAAATTTAGAGAAGACCTTTTAGATGGACCAGCATATAACAACAATATAGTAAAGAAAGTTATGTAAATAAAAATAAAATTTCCTTTTTCCTACGCAAAGCTTTGACATTGTATTTGTAATTCGAAAACAGGTAACATGTCAGATAGACGTATAGGAGAAATAATGTCAATCAGTAATAGAGAGAATATAAACTAAGGTATGCGAAGAAGTATTACCTCTGATTGGTATTCAAAAAAGGAAAAAGAAAAGAACGCTTAAATGATTCGTAACCATTTTTAACCATATGAAGGAGACATGACATGAAGAAGATTAAACATATAATAGCAAACAATGCAACAACACTTAAATTAACCATAATTACAAGTGTACATGAAACCAATAACAACATGCTAAAGTCTTACAAGATGGATTAACAGATTTTTGTGTTGCTTGAATGTAAGAAAAAAAAATCAGGAAACAAGTTTTTCAAAATTTTAGCCATTGGCAGCGACAACACAAAAACAACCATAACTACAATAAATTAATGTTCAATGGATATGTTACAATGTATAACAAAATGTTAAGTTAAATTTTACATTGAAATGTTTATCTAAAAAGTATTGAGCTTTAGATAATAAATGTTATTGCGTAATTCAATATTTTTTTTTTGCTTTCGGAAATTCAATATCGTTTAATCATTTTCATACTTTTCACCAGCTCCTATATATATATTTAATAATAAAGAATTTAATTCTATTTTTGATCGGTTGCCAACGTTATAAAGAAGATGTTTACGGATTTTCTAAGCCGTTTCGTTACTTTGTCTATAAGCATTTTTTAGACGGTGAGCCCTTCATGTAAAACTATCTATAGATAGATATCAATAGATCAATAATATGCTTTATTAATATGTGTCAATAAAGGTCATTGAGAACTTCTTGCTAATTAATCAACTACATATACAGATGCATTCTGCAAATTAATTCCTATTATCGATTGAAAAAAAAAACCGAAAAAAAATTTTAAGCACTTTTAAAAACTGTCGGAACGGGAATTGAACCCCCGTCTCCCATATGATAGACAGGAACACTACTGATTATATAAATAATGTTAGGTCCATATTATTGATATTTATTTATTATATATTTATATATTTATTTATATATCCAACATAACACTTTTGGAAAACTTTATCAGAAAACGAACCAGTTGTAAAAAAAAAAAACGCTCGTTTAAAATAAACAATTTACGCTCCGACGGTGAATTGAACCCACTTCTCCTACATGATAGGTAGGATTACTACCTACTCTAAATAATGTTCTATTCTCATCATTTCTATTTCTTTATATATCTAATATTTTTATCATGTCCATGTGCCTGATAGATATTGGTTTCCCCCTATATTGTAGTTTTGGCTACAATATGATTATCTTACAACAGAGTCTGATCGTATGGGACCTATAAACTCGACCGGCGGCTTCCAATGTAGATTCAAATATTTTCAATTACTTCTCTTTTTTTTTTCATATCTGGTACCACAAGTGTCAGGATCCTCCGAAGTACTCATTTTCACTTACCTCGGCCTGACAACGGGAACGGCCTATTGCTAGAGTTTTGTGGTGGCTGTGGTTAGATCAAATCGCAGGAAAAGTCAGCTTGCTGGCTCGAATGTGGAGTTGCATTGTAACCGGGTGCCTGACTCATAGAAAGGCAGAGGTTTTTCAATGGGCCTCACTCTCACCAGATGGACGAAACGACCCATAAATTGTCTTCACCTGGCACTCGAAGACTAATCATCCCCGGGGCGTTGAGTGTACGTTTTTCCATTCCGTGTTCCATCGGGCACCATGGGGTTAAGCCTCCACGGCAAGAAACCACGTTAAACCACCAGAGACATATCTAATATAACAACTTTTGAACATGTTATGAGCAAACGAATTGGATGTAAAAAGAAATCTTCGCTTAATGTAAGCAATTTATTCCCCGACGGGAAATTGAATTACGGTCTTCCGCGTGAAAAGCAGAGATACTAACCACTATACTATTAAGAATAGAAGCCAGTGGTCAACAATTAGAAATTTTTAAAACATTTTAACAAGAAAATTTCATATTCCTTCGAAACTATTTCTAAAATCAGTTAACCCATAATTGCAAAATATTTTTTTCTTAAATTTAGACGCGTATTAGCCATCGACTTTCACCTTCTCATTACTGTATTGATACATTACATCTTACATCAATATATGTTTTTTTCCTTGTTGCGTATTATCGACAGTCCATGTAGCATAGCTGTTCGCTATATTGATATTAATGTTCCTGCGCACGTTGAAATCCAATGGGCGAACGTAGAACGGTTTTTATTTCGAGATATATGGTTGACTTAAAGACAAATGCTGTCTAAAGTATTGATATTTTTAGTTTTAGAAAATTTCGTATGATACCAGAGATATCAGATTGTCAACGAGGATTTCTTGTTGTCCCTTTGGTGTGCTGCTTGGTCCTGTAGACCGATACATATATTTGTTGTAGATTTGCAGCAGATGTAACTTCTAAAATCAAGTTGTATATCAATTTCTTCCTTAATTTTTTGATTACTGGTACTTTGAATAAATTAGAAGGACATTCGATTTGTTAGATCTGCTAATAGGAAAGTAGTCATAGTTCCATTTTCCTATTAATAGACTCTAGTAAAATTTTTTTAAAGAGGAAAACGGCATTAAGCTGCCAATATTGCAACAAAACATTGCAAGGTCACAAATCCTTGGTAATTTTTAATTTGGAAAAAAGAAAAGGGTACGTGTGATGAGGCATTAAGTAGCTCTTCATTCATGGCATCATCTCGATCTTAAACGACGGCAACACTCAACAAGTTGAAGTATTCGATACTTGTTGGTACCTTAGATCTTGTAAATTAAACTGTAGTTTTGTAGGAGAATTACTCTTAAACCTTATAGAAGAGGGAGGGAGGGAAGGGAGCAGAAGAAGTCAGCGCTGATGATTATAGTGTTAAATGAGGTAGACGAGCGAGCAGTTATCGTTGAAATTGGTTCATATGTCGCCGTCGCAAAAGATACGACATTACTGTTGTCATCACATTACTTTGTGGAAGGCGTTAGACTCGATCAGCTTACATTTTCGAATACGATCTTCATGCTGATGTAATTTTTTATAAATGGTTATCGAGTATCGTTTGCTATAATTATTAATTATTAATTATTAATTATTATAATTGCAAACTAAGTCGTATCATAGGTCGATAGAAGATATCTCCTCCACGAGGAATCGAACTCTTGTCTTTCGGGGGGATACTATCTAGTATACTCTTGAGAACATGAGATACTACTTTTTTTTAGCAAATATTCAGCCAGGCGAAGGTTTTCCCAAAACCTAACCTATAATATCATTTGGTTTTTATCTTCCCGGTTTTTATCCTTTCGGTTTTTATTTTGTCGGTTTTTATATTCTTACCAATAATAACATATATATACTATGTAGACGGGAGCTTAGTCTAATGTCTGTTGTACGAACAAGACCTTGCGTTTTTTTCTTTGGCCTATGTCCTGAACATTGAACGGTCTTTGATCCGGGGTATATGGAAGATCCGAGCGCAAATGTGTATACATGGTGGCTAAAGCGTTTACCTTAGGCTTTACAAAAATTTATAGAAACCCGCGGATGTCAAATTCCCAATACCCACGCCGGGCGTTTTGATAGCTGGAAGCGGTGTTTCATGCAGTTTCGTAGTCGATGTGGTCAACCCACAGATCTCTGTGGGTTGACGGAACTATATAAATCTTGTCTCGTCCGAAGGTAAGAATTGACTTTATATCCGTGACCCACGCAGGCCGTCTTTATAGCTGAAAGTATTTTCGTAGTCGATGTGATCAACTTATAGATCGCTCTCGCGTTAAATATTACGAAACTAGCCTTCGCCCAGATAGGAGAATTAAGTTCATATCCGTGACTTACGCAGGCTGTCTTAATATCTGAAGGCAGTTTTATACCAGGAATGCACACAGATGGCTGTGGCGTTAAATTTTATGGAACTATATAAGCCTTGTCTCGTCCAGAGGTAAAAATTGAGTTTATATCCGTGACCCACGCAGGCCGTCTTGACAGCTGAGAACAGTTTCGTAGTGAATGTGATCAACCCATAAATAGCTTTGGCGTTAAATATTACAAAACTAGCCTGGCCGCATCCAAAGAGGAGAATTGAGCTCATATCCATGACCCACGCAGGATGTCTTAATAGTCGAAAGCAGTTTTGGACCAAGATGTGGTTAATCCACAGATCGCTGTGGTGTTAAATATTACGGAACTATATAAGCCTTGTCTCGTCCAGAGGGGAGAATTGGGTTCCTAACCGCCACTTGCATTTAATCTGCCCTTAGGCACCAGAATGAAATTTGTCTTTGCTTCTTGTCACGTGTGTTTTTGTGTCCTTGGATAAAGTGGAATTTTTAATGCGGCCATGCAAATTAAATCCCATAGATATTACCCGCCTAGCTAAGCAGCGTCTCTGTTTTTTATTTTATATTATTTGATAACGTGAATAGTCTGGTCTACTTCGGCATGAAATTTATAGTAAAAATGTGTGGACAAAATTTTTTATTGAACTTATTTTTGTATCTGATATCTAAGCGAAGAATTGAACTTAATTTACCTCTTAATCATGACTGAAAAAGTTAGTGAGCTTACGGAAAGAGAAGTACTTATGTTACAACAACAACAAATTTGCAAAGTTGTACTTGAATTGGAAACTTTATTGTACCGCTTAAAGAAACCACCTATAAGTCAAACATAAATTGGTTTTATTTTATTATTTNATTCTACATTTTCTATATTTTCTACATTTCTTCTTCAACATTCTGCAACATTTCTTCTACATTCTACTTTTTCTACATTTCATATTCTACTACATTTCTGCTGCATTTCTTATTCTACTTCATTTCTTCTATTTTACTATATTTCGCATTTTCTACATTTCTTATTCTACTAGGCTTCTTCTACGTTCTCCTTTATCTACATTTGTTATTTTACTACGTTTCTTCTACAATTTCTACATTTCTTCTACAGTCTACATTTTCTACATTTCTTCTATTACATATTCTAAATTTTCTACATTTCTTATTCTACTACACTCGTATAAAGAGTTGTCATTAAACCCATCTTTTTATCGTATTTTTTCTGAATTCATGTAAAACGGTTAAGGAAAATATTAAATTCATAGACTTTTTTTCTTTGTTATTAACTAATAATTGATAATTAATTAATTTAATAAAATTAATAAAGAATTAAAGTTTAAAATAAAATTAAAACAAAAGTTAATTTATTGTGCCTATGAGACCAAGTGCCTATTTTTAGAGGGCTGCTTTTACGAATACGTGTAAAAAGAACCGTCAGAAGTATTTGTAAATTTTAATCAAAAATAACTTTAAAGATGATCTAGAAGCAGTTTTCGATTGACAGCTTTTAGCAAAAAAACGGTACTTAAAAAGTAAAAAAGCTATATTCGACTGTAACCGAATTTTTTTATACCAACCACCNCGTGTTCTGTTCCCGTCCTTTGTATTCTTCTAGTAACAGAAATTTAATGCAGGATTTGCGTACTTACTCACATAAAGATATTTAGAGTCGTTTTCACTATATTGTCTTATCAAAAAATAACGCAGAAAATTTAAATTTGGTAAAATTGAAGCGATATAGACTCAACTTAATCTAAATTGCTTACTTTTTGACTTGTTCTAATACTAATAACGCGGGATTTTGCATTTGATTACGCGACACAGCTTAAATGCAAATTTTACTAAATTACTACGCTGTCGATTACGCCATGTCGAAAATAAAGTAGAAAATTCAAAGCAAGCGTAAGTGGCCATTTATAGTTCATTTAGCTATTACATGATTTATCTATCCGTCAATCTCCTTCATGTTCGAACCAATAAAGTTGCAAACTTTTATTAGATGATGTAATTTAAAGCCGAATTTATTACATTCTCATGTTAAGAATAACGTAGACAATTCAGACGTGGATACAGACCCTTGAAATCCGCCACGTGATGTAACTGACTCATTTCATCATGTCGTTTTATCAAAAAAACCTCAAGATTTAAGAAGACTTAAACGTGACAAAATTGGAGATGCAGAGCCAATTTAGTTATCAGTCGATTTGTCTGCCGGTTAATATGCTTTAAGGTTTGATTTTTTGCAGATTGTAGAAAATGAAATTCAAATCTGAAAGAGCTTAAGACTTAGAGCTGATCTAAATACGTCATGGATCGCTTTGTCTCATCTTAATATCAATTTAAAAATGTTGCAGAAAGTGAACTTGAAACGCTCTAAACTGATGCACGATATACTATATTTAAGAACCGAATTTAATATGCCACTCTACTCTTCTTGAGCTGCTAAAACACCTATTACAGATGGAGATTAATAGGCGATCTATCTGTATCGCGATGATCTATCCGTCCATCGTTATATTCAAGTTTTGTTTCTGTTTGCAATTACTCTTAACGTCAAGAAAAAATCCAGCTTTGACCGTATGGACTTTTACAATCGATGCAGCTTTGTGGGTTAATATAATCGTACGCTATTTCATAAGCCTATCGTTAGGCAATTAGGAACGTGGTACACTCATGTCGCCCTTGGTGAGCGAACGCTTTACCCGTTTTTTGATATAGTCTTGCATTACTCTCTTCGACATCGTAAGTGATTTCTATCCCTACTTTGAAGATACATATAGCAGTGCTTATGGGGGTTTGGTCGATAGAGATCTAATTCAATGAGCCAAGTTATGATGAATACAATTTTACTATTTGTTGCTTTTGTAAATTTTTTACGAGGATATACTAACGTTTTCTTTCATTCGAAATACTTACAGTGTATGTCAGAAGAGATTCCTTTGAGAGTAGAGGACGAAAATGTATACATTGTTCTAATAGTGGCTTAAAAGGTGTCATGAAAAATCTAAAAAAAAATCCTATTAGAGGATCACTTTTACTAGATGCAACATTTTAAGTTACAAAAAGTTTTTTTGTCCTCTAAAGTTTAAATTGGATCCCACAAGAAGTTTGAATCTTTTAAAGTTTCCTGACTTCTGATTTTCAATAATCAAAGAGCATAGCATCGTTAAACTTATGAATCCTTTATAGATGATATGCTTTAGTCAGTGGATAGGCTTCGGCTAATTTACAAGGTAAGGTTAATTGGAACGAAATAAATTTTTGATATACTGATCTCTTCTTAAGTTACTCACCAATAGCCTCAAGAGAACAAAAGCATTTAACAGATCGTTTATAATCGATCCCATATAGGGCTTAATCACCGTTAGCTTCGCTGGAGGTAGACTTTTATCTTAATTCATTTCTAGGAATTCTTTACTTTTTCAATTCTTTACTTTCTCAATTCTCTACCTTCTCTACCTTCAATATGTAATTATTAATTATTTGGAATAAAAAAATCCTTTATCATGATGCAGGGTGATGAGTAAGCCTCCTACCTAATCATTTATTTTTTCTTATTCATTCTTATTCTGATGACGAAGATGATCAAGGTGGCACTTAAATGTAATGAAAATTTTCTTCAATGAGTTTAGTCGAATATTTTTGGAATTTGTAACAATAGCAACAACAACAACAAAAACAACAACAATAGTAATAATAATAATAATAATAATAACAACAGCAATATGGAAAACAATAGTCGTAATGCATACATACACATACCAAAAGAAACGTCGACCAAAATAAGCGTGTGCACGTCCTGTGATAATCGCTATCCTGCCTGACAGGTAAACAATGCTGTGAATTTGATTAAAATCAACTGTGGTGTGCTCTTGCTGAGCATTCGTTCGTTCGTTTGTTCGTTTGTTTGTTCGTTTGTTCGTTCATACGTTCGTTCGTTATGTTTATTTGTACATAAGTAAGTAGTATATATACAGTTGTTGTTATTTGCTTCCTTTGCCAAACTGTAGCAAATTCAATGTTATCTTCTACTTAAGTATTATATGGACTTGAGGTCGCACAGAATGTAAACTTGTTTTTCTTTTGGATTTTTTTCACTCTCACACACACAGTGCAGTGCAGTGCATTGCTGCTCAGTGTGGCTTATTGAAATCATGTTTATAGAGCCTCAGGTGATTGTACACTAATTGCGAAACGCCGACTACCATATATGCATAAACAGCATTTTCATATTGCGCTTGTAAATATCTTATGTGTGCATTTTCGTTACGTTTTCTATAAAAATTCAATACGTTAGGGTGATTTTTTTTTATTTTAATTTTTTTTGTTTTTTTGTTTTTTTTTTTTTTGAATCTAAATGCAATTTTTATTGTTTAGAAAATTTTTCGTCGTTTTTTTTTTTCATTACAACTCTTTATATGGTGGTATTTAATACGGTAGGTATGTATGTATATGTATATGTATATGTGTGTGTTTGTGTGTGGGTGATAAATAATCAAATTAAATGAAATTGAAATCCATGCTATCAATGCAAACCATTAGCAGATTTTCCCAATATCTCTGTCGAGAATTTAATTTTGTGTCATAATAATGCTTGCTTTGCCTTTGCCATGCCAGCCAGCCAGCCAGCCATCCAGCCAGCCATCCAACCAGCCAGCTAGTCAGCCAGTCACAGCAAGTCAGCCAACCAGCCTCTCTCTCTCCTTCATGCACGCGAATAATGTCACGAAGGAATAGTTTTTCGTTGTCTGCTCAATTAATGTTGTCATCAGCTATTATTCGAATCAGTTGAACAGAAAAAGGAGAGCGTATGGTAAGCTCTCATAATCACATATACAAACAAACACACACACACACACACACACACATACAAATACATGCATGGATGCATGCATGCATTCATTCCTTCACTCATACATAGGACCTCACAACGCGCGAATTCCCGTGAATTTTCAATGGCCCAAAACTAATTAGTGCTCGTGCGAGTAAACAGCAGGCATCTGTCATCGTATACAGTAGGGGCTTGAATTAAGCATATCATTACTAAACTGTATATGTGTGTAGGTTGTGGAACACCATGTGAATATTTAAGCTCACATAAACAAGTATATATATATATATATATATATACGTGCATATATGTATGTATGCATGAAAATAAACACAGAGAAGCCTATATATGCATGCACTGCCGTACCGTTTATTTCTTATATATATTATGCCTTAAAAATACATTTTACAAAAAAAAAAAAAAACAAAAAAAAAAAACAACAACAAAAATTGAACTTTGACTACTATAGTCATGAAGGCAGCACGACACCGAGTCAGTAGTCAGTTAGTTAGATTCGCAAACAGATTTATATTCGTAGGTATGTATGTATGTCTGTATATTTTTAGATTAAGTACGAAATGCATTTGTGTTTGCATTCTTAGTATTTCAATGCGATGATAATTTTTTTGATAGGATATGAACAACAACTACAAGTGAATCGACGAATTGTGCTTGATTTTTATTGATATTTAAATTCATTTCAATTTTTTTTTGTATAAAAAAAATTTTTTTTTTTTTTTTTTTTGCTTTTAACTGCAAGACCCTTTTTATGTGTAATGAATATTAATATTTTAATATTTTTTTATAGACTAAAGCTTTGTAAAGCGTAGAAACTGCCGAGGAAATGGCATTTCTTTCCTTATCGTATATAACGGAAATATATCCTATATTCCTTATTTCTTTTTACACGATTTCATTTTATTAAAAAACTTTATTTTCTGCAATTGTCAAGAAACTAATAGTAATAATAATAATAATAAAATAACGGGAATATGTTACTTCTACATTCTATATTTTCTATATTTCTTCTATATTCTACATTTTTCACATTTCCAATTCTATTACATTTCTTCTACATTGTACATTTTCTACATTTCGTATTCTACTACGTTTTTTCTAAATTCTACTTTTTCTACATTTTTTATTGTGCTGAATTTCTTCCACATTCTACATTTTCTACGTATCTTATTTTACTAAATTTCTTCTACATGTCATATTTTCTACATTTCTTATTCTACTACATTTTCTACATTTTTTATTCTACTACATCTCTTTTANCTTTTCAATTTCAAATTTCTCTCTCTCTCTCTCTCTTCTTCTCTGTCACTATCTACATGCTTCTTCTTCTTTCCGTTCTTCTTCTTCTTTTTTTTAAAAATTTTTTTCAAACTTTTCCGTATTAAATAAAGTAACGAATTTGCTGTAATAATAATGTACCGCGCAACAGCGTTATTATGAACAGCTTACTTGCAAAACAACTGCTATTGAGATTCGAACGATCTTCATTATAGTCACTAGAGGGCTTTTCGTGTTGGTTCCTCTTATTTTGTTTTAGATATTTTTCGTTACATTTTTTTTTCTTTAACGATTTATCGCTTTTATGCACATACCTACGCTTCGAATGTACTTAGCACGATGATGATATTAATGACTACGCTGATGACCATGATGATGGCGATGATGATGCTGATGCTGATGCTGATGCTGATGCTGGATGATGGTATTTGCTTCGCTGTGACTATAAAATGCAGCTAGTAGTGCTCTTGTCTTTTACAAAGTATTAAATATATATTAACTTGGACTCGTATCCGTACAGTTTATAACGAAATAATTGCAATTTTCTTAAGGATAAGTAATAAATTGATCTGAAGCTTTGATTTTAAATGATTTTTCAATTCTTCAGCTTATTAATTGTATTCATACACTTATTTGCCTCAATTTAAGGAGTTATAACACCGTAGATTTTTCAGATAGATTGTCAAGGGCGTTATACAAAAGACAATTGTGGGCGTGGCCATATTTTAAATAAACGTTTTTTTCGAGAAACGATTTGCGAAAATTCAAGCAGAATGATTTTAATAGTTTTCAGAATAATTCCAAATATTTTAGAATATTTTGATAATAAAAATCTGAAGAAAATTATCCTGAGATGCAATATACTCTGATCGACCAATATTTGAAGAACAAAAAGCGATGAAATTATACAAAAAATATTGAAAAAGAACGAGACATAAGCAGACACAGAATTCAATATCGATCATAATAGAGTTTCATATCATTTATGAAAGACTGAATACACAAAGAAGCTGAATATTTGAGGGCGATATGGATTGTCGATGAAAAATTTGATTAAACGAAATTCTATTCCAATGTTTTCGCAACGAAATCATACAATTTTTTGAGTTAATCATTATTGGGAATGAAAAGTTGGTAAGACACGAAAAGTATTTTAATTGAAGAAAAGTGAACAGTCACTAATGACTTCAAAGTCCAATGTCTGACGTCTATTTTCTACACTAAGCTTGCGCGATTAAGTAGAATGCTTCATTATGATAACGCGAAGATGTATCTTGAAGTTGACGTTGATCTTCGATGGCCAAAATTGAAGTAAGCTAGCTCTTTTCTGAGTATTTTTTATTTAGCTCTCTGCTGTACTCTCTTAATGACGTGAAAAGTGGCCTTCAAAAAAGATTTGTAAACTTTGTTTGGTTCGGTACTATTTCTAGAAATTCCAGAAGTTTTACAATGATTGGATGATGCTTTTATCACGAGAATATATGGCAAACAGTCATAAGATCATAATCTTCCAGTGGAATAAAATTTGTTTTTAAACTTTGAACAGAATTTCCCATATACTTTAAGGTCCTTATCACGTTTTCAAAAGGGCAAGCAGACACGGACAGATGCACATCAGAGCCGCTATAATATCCTGTTCATTCTAACCTTGGGAATGAGGCGAAGATATATCTTTGAAGTGTTATTTAAAGTGCTGCCAAATTGTACAAAAAACATCAAAAATCGTGTGGATGATACACGTGTACCGTATATATGTATACCGTGCACTTATATTGCATAACTCTATCATATATGTATGTTGTATTGGTATACCGTGCACTTACATCGTAAACATATACGTATATCGTATATTGTACCACTGCGTAGTGTACCGGCATCGTATACATATATCGTGTCCGTATATCGTACATATATATCGTACAGGTACATCGTAGGTGTATATTTTATAGGTACATCGTACACTTACATCGTAAACGTATATGTACATCGTATATTGTTTATCTATATCTAATAACTGTATCGTACACATGTATTCTATACGTATATCGTACACCTATGTCGTACAAGTATATCGTATGCGTATATTGCAGGCTTATATCGTACAGTTACAGTTACAGTTGTGTATCGTATATTGTACACCTAAATCGTATACCTGTATCGTATACGTATGTCGTATACGCATATCGTATGCGTATTTTGTACACATATAGCGTATGTATATATCGTATATGTATATTGTATGCATATATCGTACACTAACATCGTAAACGTATATGTATATACCGTATATTGTTTTCCTATATTTAATATCAATATCGTACACGTATATCCTATACGTATATCGTACCCACATATCGTACGAGTATATCGTATGCGTAAATTGTAAGCGTATATCCTACATTTACATGGTAATCGTATATGTATATTGTATATCGTATCTTGAATACATATATCGTAAATAGTATATATCGCATACATACAATTCATAAATCTGTATCGTGCATACAAATTAATCAAATATAGACCGTTGCCCATTAGAATTTTAAAAAGAGTAAAAGAAAAAAAAACATGGTAAAAAAGGGATAAAAAAATACTATAAATTATTGAATAGATATTACGACTCTCTTCTCACTTGTTTAATCTCGAAAGTGTATATATATATATTAAGGAAGTTTTGTAAACTTTTCAAGTCATTCTTATAACAATAATTTCCGACCCCTAGAGGCAAAAAAAAAAATAAAAAATAAAAATAGAAACAAGAAATAATTTCAATTGTTTTGCTCTCAAGTGCATAGGTGTATGGTTTCATTTATTGTGTATATCGGTTAAGATATATTAATGCGTTTTAAGAATTAAGTTCGCAGCTTTTAAATACTTCTAGAAGCATGAAAATAAATATATGTTCTCGCTCCTTCTATTCTCTTCTTCTCTCTCTCTCTCTCTTTCTCGTTCCCTTTCTCTTTCCCTTTCTCTGCCTCTCTCTCTCTCTCTCTCTCTCTCACTCTCTCTGCCTCCAGTGTTATTAAATTGACCAAATTCCAAGTTTTTTAAAATGGTTTTCGTTGTATTTTCACCACCGCTTCTTTTCGTGTTTGTGTAAATGTGGAATATTTTCGCATTTAGTATGGAATATACTCGTATATGTGTGTGTGTGTGTGTGTGTGTGTGTGTGCGAATGTGTGCATGTATTTGTATAGCATAATGTTACATTCAGCAACAATAAAACACTTCGCAATAACCTTTTGCACCGTAAGGCCATAAAATAAGTAAAGTGAAAATACAATGAATAAATTTTCCTAAAAAATAAAATATTTTTAAAAAGGAAGAAAGCTTAATGCGGCTAAGAGGAATCCGCGATTATTTGTAAGGAGAATAAACAAAAAAAAGAAAGATAAATAAAAATGTTTACTTTCGTTGGCGAAAGAATGTAACCACAACACCATCTAAGTATCTTTGACGTTGTTCGCGTTGTTGACATTGATGGTTAGGAGGAGGAGTATCAGTAATTGTGTGCTCCCCTTTGAGAATTATTAACAAACGTAATGATCAACTTAATATACTTCTCTATTGTGAGATTGTATGCACTTGGTAATGCTGGTGGTTGATGGTGGTTAATGTGGGGTATACCGGGAAGGGAAGCGTGAACAAATACCAAACACCATCAACATTTCTATTTGCTGCCATTGACGGTACTTCTGCTCGAGCATTGTACATACATAAATAATGGCCATAAATTGGCAATGGCTAAAAATTCAGTATTTATAGCCAAATGATAAAAATAAGATTTATTAACGTTTATATTTTCTCTACAGTCACAACCGAACAGTCAGTTCACCAGTTAGCCTACAAGCTAGTCATGTTCGCTTTTCTGCTTAATATCAACCCAACGATTAGTTAGTTGGATAGAATACAAGTTTAATAAATGTAACGTTTTCGTTATTGTTGTTGTTATTGTTGTTCTAGCTTTCCTTTCCTTTTTTTTTTTGTTTTTTTGTTTTTTATTTTGTTTTACATTGTAAGTTCTATCCGCTAAAGATTATTTGAAAATTTCACCTATGGTATGACGACGCATCCATCATCGTCATCATCATCATCATCATCGTCATCATCACCATCGTAGGAAATCTATGAATCAATTTGTAACTCACCGCTCTAAGCACTAAACATTAAAGTGACATTAGAAAGTGTTGCATTTACTCCGTATGTGTGTGTGTGTGTGTATGTAAAGTTTAAAGTATTGATGCCTAATTTCTCTGTTCTCTATTAACAAATTTTTTTTTTTTTTTATATTTTCTCTCTAAAGCTTGAGAAAGATAACATGAAAAGGCAAGAGAAACGATGTTATTGTCGCTGAAAATCTTTTTTGTTAACCTTAAGCTGTACTTTGCTCCAAAATCGATTAAAACTCTATTTATAATTTATTAAAAATCGTTTAATGATTGAATGCTTTCAAATCTTCTTCTTCTTATTTCTTTCTGTCTTTTAGTCTCGCTTGTCTTCAAGCTATTCCTTTCCCAGCTATAGATTACTTAGCAAATGATCAAAAGACTCTGCACAATTAATCGGAAAAGGTGATTCTTCTCCTCGTCTCTATGGATGAAACACGCCCTTGTGTTAGTCTCGCTTGTCTTCAAGCTATTCCTTTCCCAGCTATAGATTATTTAGCAAATGATCAAAAGACTCTGCACAATTAATCGGAAAAGGTGATTCTTCTCCTCGTCTCCAGGGATGAAACTCCTTCTCGTGTTAGTCTCGCTTGTCTTCAAGCTATTCCTTTCCCAGCTATAGATTATTTAGCAAATGATCAAAAGACTCTGCACAATTAATCGGAAAAGGTGATTCTTCTCCTCGTCTCCAGGGATGAAACTCCTTCTCGTGTTAGTCTCGCTTGTCTTCAAGCTATTCCTTTCCCAGCTATAGATTATTTAGCAAATGATCAAAAGACTCTGCACAATTAATCGGAAAAGGTGATTCTTCTCCTCGTCTCCAGGGATGAAACTCCTTCTCGTGTTAGTCTCGCTTGCCCTTCAAGCTATTCCTTTCCCAGCTATAGATTATTTAGCAAATGATCAAAAGACTCTGCACAATTAATCGGAAAAGGTGATTCTTCTCCTCGTCTCCATGGATGAAACTCCTTCTCGTGTTAGTCTCGCTTGTCCTTAAGCTATTTTTTTCCCCGCTATAAATTGTTTAGCAAATGATCAAAAGACTCTGCACAATTAATCGGAAAAGGTGATTCTTCTCCTCGTCTCCAGGGATGAAACTCCTTCTCGTGTTAGTCTCGCTTGCCCTTAAGCTATTCCGTTCCCCGCTATAAATTGTTTAGCAAATGATCAAA
>KK351303.1:60697-71419 GCA_000671755.1 Glossina brevipalpis | reverse complement strand
AAATTTTTTAAACCATTTTTTTTACAGATTTCTTTTAATATAATTTTTTTAAAAATATTTTCCTCCATATAATTTTTCTAATTAAAATTTTTTAAACCATTTTTTTTACAGATTTCTTTTAATATAATTTTTTTAAAAATATTTTCCTCCATATAATTTTTCTAATTAAAATTTTTTAAACCATTTTTTTTACAGATTTCTTTTAATATAATTTTTTTAAAAATATTTTCCTCCATATAATTTTTCTAATTAAAATTTTTTAAACCATTTTTTTTACAGATTTCTTTTAATATAATTTTTTTAAAAAAATATATTTTTTTTATATAATTTTTTTTTAAATAATATTTTTTTATATAATTAAATAATATAATCTATGGACAACTGCGTTCCACACGTGCTATAGCATATGTTTGATTGAGTTAATTTTATCAGCGCTATTAGCACTCTAAAGCCATTTATTAAAGAATAAATAACGAAAATTTCCTTTGACGCAATTATCATTTCTTCTAAGAAGAGCTTGTAGCATTATGTGCTTGCTATTTATAGCTCCCAAAGAGATATTTAATTGACAATAAAGTCATCCGGTAGACGACAAAGATTTGTGTCTTTTGCTTAAGAGATTATGCGGTACGCGGTAAGAATAATTACGAACAGACGAATTGTATAAATTGCAGTGTTGCAGTAATTTTTCAAATTCAGCAATTAGCAAAAAACAGCAGTAATAAAAACAATAACAATAACAATAATAACAATAATAACAACAACATAATGACCTATAAATGCCCCCTATATTATTTTAACAGTTGATTAATCATAATTGATTTCGTCGCCAGACTCAATCGTTTTTCATCAGAGGGCCTTGCATGAACATTAAATATTAGACTTTAAACAATAGGGACAACAATAAGGATTATCCGGCACCGTAACCATTGAAAATGTTAAACTCCTCTTGAAAAAAATTTCAAAACAATAGCAACAATATACAAATATTAGGATTGAATTTCACTTTTACTAATAGTTTTTTCGATCGTATATGTAGATCATTAGTTTAAAACCTTAAACCAGATAATCCATGCATACAAGTTATCTGTCCTTAGGACGATGATTTAGCAAACAACTTGCTTTTAAGATTACTCCTCCATAGAAAATACTTAAAGAGAGAATACGAAACAGGCGGAGATTCTGTTTTAAGCATAAAGATACAATCAACTTGAGATTTGTATCTCTTCGCTTGCACCAATACGAATTAGACTCGAAAAGCATTTGTTCGTATTCCTTAATATAAAATCGATCGATAAATAGTGTGCAACAATTACTTACTAGTAAGTAAGTAGTATTTGAAATTAAATACTTTCACAGAATCATTAAAAAGATGAGATATTTTAAAGAAAGAAAAAGGATTGATTTCTTTTAAAAACATCTGTATCCGTCACATATCATGGTTTCCTAAGAATTCTGTATTAGCTTTGAAAAGAAACTTGGCTATCAAACTCAAGCTTCCTTTTTTACATTACTTCGAATTCTCTATGCTATCGAGTATACCATTAGTGACGAGCGGCTTTCAAATGTATCAAACATAAGTTCCTGCAAATTGCGTCATAAGTCTTAAGTTGTTTAAGAAATGGAAAACAGCCGCCCGGTAAGGTTCCCTTTTTTGTGTGTTATTACTGATATTTTAATAAATTACATAATTTTCCGTGTCCTTGGGTATTACATAAGCGATATAGTTTTGACAACTTTACTAAAAAAATATATTGCGACAAACTTATACTTGGCGAAGCGGTGTAGGTTATATTACCAAAAAAAAAAAAAAAAAAATCAACTTTGGCTAATTTATGTGCAATTTACAAAAATAAAAAAACAAAAATGAATAAAAACAAAAAAAAAAGATAAAATAAAAAAGATACAAATAAAAATAAATAAAAAATTGAAATTAAAAAAAATATAAAAAAAAAGAAATTAAAAAAAAATTAATAAATAAAAAATAAAAAAATTTAAAGAAAAATATAAATAAGTAAATAAAAAACTAAATAAAAAAAATTAAATTAAAAAAACCAAATTTTAATTTAAAAAAATTTTAAGAAAAAGAAAAATAAAATTAAACATAAAAAAATAAAATTAAAAACAAAATAAACAAAATTTAAAAAAATATATTAAAAAAATTAAAACACGTAAAAATAAATAAAAATAAAAAATAAAATAAAAGAAAGATACAAATAAAAATAACAACTATAGAAATAAAGAAAGAATGAAATTTTTAAAAACTTCAAATAACTAAAAATTTAAAAAAATTCATATAAATAAAATTACATAACAATAAAAATAGGAATAAATAAAAATAAATAAAAAAAAACAAAAATAAATAAAAAAAAATTAAAGAAAAGGAAAAATAAAAAAATTAAATTAAACATAAAAAAAATAAATAAAAAATAAAAAAAAATAAATAAAAAAAATTGAAAAAAGTAAAAATAAAGAAAAAATAAAAATAGTTCTAAAAAAGAGAAAATAAAAATAACTTTAAAAAGTAGAAAATATAAAAAAAAAATAAATAAATAAAAAAATTAAAATATATAAAACGCAAAATAAATAAAAATTAAAAAAAAAATTAATAAAATAAAAATAATTTTACGAAGAACTGCCACCATGCCTCCTGGATTATGAATAAGATTTTCAGAAATTTTTATATGTTTATATTTTTCTCCCTTGTACCCCATAGTGGCTTGCTTAGAAGGACTATTTCAACAAAAAAAATTTTTTTTGAAAATTAAGCTTAAAAAATAACATCTGTTCGTAAATTCATCATCAAATTCTGACTTACTTTATTCAATTCCTAACCCAATTAACACCATCTACATTTCTACAACTACGATCGATCAAAAATTGCTCAAAAATTAATGATAGAAGTGTTAGCCTCCGAATCCATTAAAGCCTTTTTTTTTTTGTTCTGATTAACGGCAAAATTAATCAGAAGGATTTTATCACTCTCCCCGAGACCGTATAGATATTATGGTTCTTAATGAATTATTTTTATATAGCAGAGAATATTAAAAATTCAAATAAAAATATCTCTTATAAAATAATTTTAAAGGGGACAATTAATTCCTGATCCTGGTTAGAAGGTAATTTTGTTAAAAAAAAAAAAAAATTAATTTCTCTTACTGTTTAAACAAATGTTTATGTTTTGTTTTTAGCAATTGCTTACGTTATTATTTCTTTGTTTCGTATAATTTATGTGAACACAGACAGCAACCACTATTCCCCTTCATTCAATTCACCCAAATCGATCGAATGCGAGTTTTGTTAGCAAACATATCTATCTCGCTACCGTTGTTGTTGGTCTTTGTAGAGGAATAACGCTGTCAAGTGTGTTAATGAATTGTTCATTTTTTGATTCAACCACTAATTAACTTGTTTAACAATTGATTGCTGGGATTTCGTTCGGTTTAATTGAGCCATAAAACCACATGTTCGCAAACAAATGCAATAAACATAAAATGAAGAAGACTCGCGCTATTTTACTTTTCAAATACCAAAAACCGTAGTTAAGTCTTTGTAAATTTATTCAAACAGTTCTTTAAATTGCTACTCATTACAGACTGTAATTGTAGTGAAATAATAGAAATCATTTTTTAATTCTATTACTTAACCACATGTCTGCTTATAAATATAGATACATATAGTGAAATGTAACCACATATCTCTCTGTTAAAGCTTCACAAACGCAATAATAATAATTCACCTGACGTCTTATATGTGCTGTATATGGTCTGTTAGAAAGCATATAACCATCATAAGGTCAAATAAAACAGTCAACATTATGAAGTGATTTTCACACCCCGGTCGCTTGTAAATAAATTTCTATTGAATATTAAATTAAACTCGAGACTGTCTGTTGTGTTGTCTTTTAAAAAGAAAACTATAAAAATTTGACTTACAAATTTGAGTGGGTAAGCGCTAAGAGATGGAATATATCATTATACTTCAAGAGATCGGTTTCAACTGGTTTTGCAAGACCATTTCAGATATACGTAGGTTAATAATCTTGTCCCTTCATAGCGAATTAGAGAATTTCGTCCATTTTTAAATTCAATTTGAATAAACAAATCGAAAAAAAAAAAACATATATCAGGCTTTCGATATTCATATCAATTTTTTTTCTTTGACATTTTTCCTATGGAAGGACGGACAGTTTGTTAAAAGCTAGAGATTCTATACATAGGACGATCATTTGGAAAGTGGTTTGAAAATTTGTTTTTTTTTTTTAAACTCAAGTTTATAATAATATTAATTACAATTCAAGGGTAACTCTTCATGTAAAAAAAAAAAAAAAAAATTCAAAAGCGATTTAAATTATCTTCGATATAAACGGCTTAACTGTGCAAGTAAGGATATCGTATTTTTCTATTAAGTTTTGTTTTTAATCTAAAATAGTAAAAAATTATAGGAACTACTTTGCTTTCGTTTCTCATGCAGTTTTTCTCGACGCAATGAATGCTTAAAGAAACTGTAAGTATAACAACANAATAAAATAAAAATAATTTTACGAAGAACTGCCACCATGCCTCCTGGATTATGAATAAGATTTTCAGAAATTTTTATATGTTTATATTTTTCTCCCTTGTACCCCATAGTGGCTTGCTTAGAAGGACTATTTCAACAAAAAAAATTTTTTTTGAAAATTAAGCTTAAAAAATAACATCTGTTCGTAAATTCATCATCAAATTCTGACTTACTTTATTCAATTCCTAACCCAATTAACACCATCTACATTTCTACAACTACGATCGATCAAAAATTGCTCAAAAATTAATGATAGAAGTGTTAGCCTCCGAATCCATTAAAGCCTTTTTTTTTTTGTTCTGATTAACGGCAAAATTAATCAGAAGGATTTTATCACTCTCCCCGAGACCGTATAGATATTATGGTTCTTAATGAATTATTTTTATATAGCAGAGAATATTAAAAATTCAAATAAAAATATCTCTTATAAAATAATTTTAAAGGGGACAATTAATTCCTGATCCTGGTTAGAAGGTAATTTTGTTAAAAAAAAAAAAAAATTAATTTCTCTTACTGTTTAAACAAATGTTTATGTTTTGTTTTTAGCAATTGCTTACGTTATTATTTCTTTGTTTCGTATAATTTATGTGAACACAGACAGCAACCACTATTCCCCTTCATTCAATTCACCCAAATCGATCGAATGCGAGTTTTGTTAGCAAACATATCTATCTCGCTACCGTTGTTGTTGGTCTTTGTAGAGGAATAACGCTGTCAAGTGTGTTAATGAATTGTTCATTTTTTGATTCAACCACTAATTAACTTGTTTAACAATTGATTGCTGGGATTTCGTTCGGTTTAATTGAGCCATAAAACCACATGTTCGCAAACAAATGCAATAAACATAAAATGAAGAAGACTCGCGCTATTTTACTTTTCAAATACCAAAAACCGTAGTTAAGTCTTTGTAAATTTATTCAAACAGTTCTTTAAATTGCTACTCATTACAGACTGTAATTGTAGTGAAATAATAGAAATCATTTTTTAATTCTATTACTTAACCACATGTCTGCTTATAAATATAGATACATATAGTGAAATGTAACCACATATCTCTCTGTTAAAGCTTCACAAACGCAATAATAATAATTCACCTGACGTCTTATATGTGCTGTATATGGTCTGTTAGAAAGCATATAACCATCATAAGGTCAAATAAAACAGTCAACATTATGAAGTGATTTTCACACCCCGGTCGCTTGTAAATAAATTTCTATTGAATATTAAATTAAACTCGAGACTGTCTGTTGTGTTGTCTTTTAAAAAGAAAACTATAAAAATTTGACTTACAAATTTGAGTGGGTAAGCGCTAAGAGATGGAATATATCATTATACTTCAAGAGATCGGTTTCAACTGGTTTTGCAAGACCATTTCAGATATACGTAGGTTAATAATCTTGTCCCTTCATAGCGAATTAGAGAATTTCGTCCATTTTTAAATTCAATTTGAATAAACAAATCGAAAAAAAAAAAACATATATCAGGCTTTCGATATTCATATCAATTTTTTTTCTTTGACATTTTTCCTATGGAAGGACGGACAGTTTGTTAAAAGCTAGAGATTCTATACATAGGACGATCATTTGGAAAGTGGTTTGAAAATTTGTTTTTTTTTTTTAAACTCAAGTTTATAATAATATTAATTACAATTCAAGGGTAACTCTTCATGTAAAAAAAAAAAAAAAAAATTCAAAAGCGATTTAAATTATCTTCGATATAAACGGCTTAACTGTGCAAGTAAGGATATCGTATTTTTCTATTAAGTTTTGTTTTTAATCTAAAATAGTAAAAAATTATAGGAACTACTTTGCTTTCGTTTCTCATGCAGTTTTTCTCAACGCAACGAATGCTTAAAGAAACTGTAAGTATAACAACATAGAGTTTATTAGTTTTTTTTTTTTTTTGTTGTTGTTCAGATTTACGATTTTTTTTTCTGTTCAAATGCTTTTCCTTTTCTTCAGAAAAGGAAAAAAAATATCTATAAATATATATATATATATATATATACGTGTATATATATACATAAGGAGTTGAACCAACGACAATTAAATGGCGGCCATTTGTTTTTTTGTGTTCCATTAAAGCTTTTTCCAGATAAACTTACATCCCTACGACCATTGCAAAGCAAAGGTGTATAGTGTACGTTGCCTTTTGTCTTACTTTAGTGTGCTATTTTTCTTTTCTTTTAGTAAAAAAAAAATTAAAAATTAAAAAAAAAACAGAAAAAAAATGGAAAATATAATGGAAAAAATTTATTTCTTTTTTAATAATACAGAAAACAAAAGAGCACTTGGTCTGCAATGGATGATATCCGTTGCATGAACGTATATATGAGCGCCACTTCTTCAACTAAAGCCAGTGGCATTTTTGCAAAAGAGTATTCGAAAAAATTCAAATAGGATTAATCACACAGGCTATAGTGTGCAAAAGCAAAAGGAGTCACTGCACCATACTTTTTCACAATTGCGGTATTGGCTTTGGTTACATAAATGGAAAAGCGAGACAATAGCACAACACAAACACATTCATTAAGTATTCTATACTAGGATCATCATCACTAGCCCCTATAACGAGTTTATTTTCATAGAGATATCAGAAATATATAGTAACGATATCGTCGTATTAATCGTAAATCGTAGAAGTACAATTAGGGCATGTCAGGGCCAAGCAAGTATTTGTAAAGAAAAAGGAAATATTTTTAAAGAATCGTCTTAGTAACTTTATCAGTTCATGCCTTAAGCTCGTATTAAAATTTAGATAGAAATAAAATGATGGTCCGGTAGCTGAAAAATAGATTCAAGTTCTATTTAAAGTTCTATTTAAAAAGATGAAACGCCTAAAAGTACTTTAAATTACATCTAAAAAGATGAAACGCCTAAAAGTATTTTAACTTCCGTCTAAAGCGATGAAACGCCTAAAAGTATCTTAAATTCCGTCTAAAACGATGAAACGCCTAAAAGTATATTAAATTCCACGCCTAAGAGTATCTTAAATTGAATTAGAAATTTTTATAGCTTGCCAGACAATCTGCAGATTAGGTTACCAGAGATGTCAATCAGAAATTTAGAACGATATGAAGTAGACTAGATTATCCGGCAAAATTTACTATCAAAAATTTCCGGAATGTATGTATACATGTAGCTCGTAGACGCTGTTACTTAAGCGTGCCTACTGTCTTTCACAACAATTGATAATTTAAATGATCGATATCTGAAAATCGTCTCTAACCTTTTTATATTTCGCTTTATGAATTATATATTTATTTAAATTATGGTTCGCTTCATTATGTGCGAAGATCTTACGTTCTTATATTAAGTATTGGATTTATGTTTCTAACCGAACCGAACCGAACCGAACCACTTTAAAATCCTACTTTATGTTGCAAGTGTAATAATAAGTATGGTTTGCCCTATCGTTTTATAAAGGGTATCTCACGCTACTGCTTTGGGCTCGAAACAAATTAAAACGGTTAAAATAATATAAATATTCACCATAAAAATGTCAACCGTTGTTGAATTATGAGCAATTTTCCAAGATTGTCTTTTTTATTTATTTCCTTTTCTTCATTTTGCTTATTTATACCGTAAGGCACGGTGACGTGAAATTATTAGACATGTTTTGCTTTTGTTACTCTTTTAAAGCTATAATCAATAGAAATAGAATATGAATGAAGAACAGTGATTGCAAAAGTAGCTATTAGTAGCACTAGCACTAGGTAGCATTAGTAGTAGTGGCACTGGTAGTAATAGCAACAGTAGAATTAAAAGTAACAGTAGTAGCAGTAGCAATACTGTTAATAGCAGTAGCAGTAATAGCAGTAGCATACTTCAAAGGAAGGTTAAATAACAACCGTTTTCATATTTTCGAATATTAACTGCAAATGGGAAATGGAGGAACAATTGACAAGAATCAAGGATCATGAGATAAAGGAATAGATTAATAAAAACTATAGTAGCAGCAGTAGCAATAGCAAATTTTCTATAATTAACTAAAAAATAGGGAATATGAATATAATTGAAAAGGATCAAAAATCTATATCGTTTACGTCTCGAGGCAATAGAACCAATAGAACTTGTCGGATAGACCTGCCCAATATTAATAGGATCACTAGTTACAGTTAATTTTGAAAAATTTAAGAGGACCACTAGTTACCAATTAATTTAAAAAAATTAAATGATAATAATGACAGGAAGAGGTAGCGCGTGTACAATTTACGAATGGAGATAACGAGCATAGCCCTAACTGTTAGGACACAAATACTTTGCGCGATTGCAGACTGAAATATCGGTAACGGGAGCAACAGTAGCAGTTACTAGTTGTGAGTACGTGTATCCTTTTCGCACCTTCCAAAAGCAAGAAGAGAGGAAAGAGAAGACCGTTCATCCGTTAAAAAAAGCGAGGATAATTGTAATAGCAGCCACAGTAGCATCTATTAATTGTTAGCATTCATCCATTTCATTCGACATAAAGCTGAGACCACAGGTAAGCCCAATAGCAGCATCTGTTAATTCACGTAACTATTTCACCCGGGGAAAAAGGTACAAAAAGTTATAAAATCATGGAAATTTTTTAATTATCAGCAAGCATCCATTTCGTCCATTAAAAAAACCTAAAGCAATGGTAAGTGCAGTAACAGTAGAAGTTCTTAGTTGTTCATTAAGAAAAAAAAAAGAATAGCAGTAAGACCCGTTACTGGGTAGACAGCAAACACTTCGTCGTTAAAAAAAAAAAACAAAATGAGAGTAGAAATCCTGATAGTAGCAATAGCAGCCACTGTTTGACAACCTCCATCGATTTTGTCCGTTGAAACATCATGGAACCGTGGATCTAGGGGTAATGATAGTAGAAGTAGTAAGCAACAATTGACGGTGGACGACTTATGGACGGACAGAAGAACAGACGGAAGAGGGGCAGGTGGTGGTTATGAGACCGTAGATAGAAAATTCCTATCACCAGTGTTGAGAGTAAATATCTATTCTGGAACCTTCAACCCTCGAACGAAATGTTTATTCTGGAACCTTGAACCCTCGCACGAAATGCTTATTATGGAACCTCGAAAACTCTGAGGAAATACTTATTATGTAATCTCGAACGAAATATTTATTCTGGAACCTCGAACCCACGTACGGAACATTTATTCTGGAACCAGGAACCCTCGCACTGTACACTTATTAGGGAACTTCGGACCTTTGAACGAAACACTTATTCTAGAATCTCGGAACCTCGAACAAAACACCTATTCTGGAACTTCAAATAATACTTATTATGGAACCTGTTGATAATGACCGAAATGCAATAACTATTAGTCTTGAATTGAACTCCAATGTTCTTAGGAAATTGCAACGCTCCCTGATTTCTATCGTCCAAACGATCCTAAATATTATTTAATTACTTCAATCCAATCCAGATCAATAAATACCTAATAAATATTAGAAGAGTTTTTTTTTTAAATCCCTGCTTATAAATTTCAAAAAAACCAACGATTACACCCTAAACCTAAAATTACAACTCACCATTGGAAAGAAAGAAAAAAAAAAACATCTTAACTAGTAAATGCATCCTTTTGTTTGTGTTTGTATTTGACATTTTCCGTTACTATACAACATCCCCAAGGTGGTCAGTTTAACCACACAATTCAATTTAAACACGAAATACAAGCAAGCACAACCGATGATATTATAACTTATGATTGTCATCATCATCAACCAGAATATATTCATAAACGGGTATGATGGTTGGTTGGACGCGCGTATTCTCAGTTCATTTTACAAATTCATCTCACATTTTAAAATCACACACAATAGTCGATCATTATAAAACCATATAATATGATAATCATATATATATATAGACAGACAGACAGACATACACTTACAGATACATCCATCTACATACATACACATATAACTACATATGTAAATATATGTGTACGTAGGTATCAAAATCGATAATATGTTAAGAATACATAAACAGTATGTGATTATGATATGGCAAAAGGTAGACGACAGACGTATAGGAGAAGAGAAAAAAAAAACAACAAAACAAATACAAGAAAAAAAAATACAAGAAAACTTATAAGTAACGCCCGTTGCATTGCATCGCATTGCATTGCATTGCATTGCATTTTCATTCAGTTCGATCAGTTTTTCTTTTGTTGTTTCA
>KK351302.1:206907-235873 GCA_000671755.1 Glossina brevipalpis | reverse complement strand
ACATATGCCTAAATATGTATGTATGCATATATGCATTTATGTATTTATGCATGTATGTATACATGCATGTATGTGTGCATATATGTGCGTATGTATGCATATATATATATATATATATATATGAATGCATGTAAGTTTTTAAAGGCTTCATGGATGGATGAGTGTCAATAAATTTGATAAATGGCCGCTTAAGCTGTCATGCTTAACAATTACGGACCCATAAAATGGTTTTTCTTACTTATGCTTTCGCTTAAGTTAAACGGTTTTATTTATTTACTTGATTTTTCTTTTTTCCTCTCTCCTTCCCTCTCTCTCTCTCTCTCTCTGTGCCAATTCTGTCCTGTGTGCCATTTAAAAGCCTTACAACAAGTAGCTTCATATACATTACGGTTTAATTTTTATACCAGCACCTCATATAAATTCACTGACGAGACGTTAAACAAAAAGCCATATTATTGACTTAAACTGCTATTAATTTTTAATTTTATTAAATAAAACAAAAAAAAAAAAAACAAAAGCAACAAAAACAAAAACAATTAATTGCAGACCTTTTAATAACTTGTGCGAAAATATAAATATGAAAAATTAATCTTGACAAGAATCTTAGCGCAACGTATATGTGTTGGTTTAAAAAAAAATAAAAAATAAAAAATAAAAAAATATTGAAAAAAAATAAAACCAGAAAACAGAAAACAACCCACCGCCTGTAAAAGCATGACTGACACCTCTAGCAAGTGATTGGTGTTGCTTTTGCTGTTGTTGCTGTTAATGTTGCTTTTGTTGTTGGTTAAAGTTGAACTTTAAATAAGCACAAAATCGTGATTCGTGCCATAAACTAATGTATCACTTAACCACTACCATACAATGAATAGTAACAAAAACAACAAGAACAACAACAACAATACCACATCACTACCATCAACTCAGTTAATATAATGAATGAGTCAGTTTTACTAGGCAAACAATACAACAACATCGTATGTATATAAAGCACACAAAAAAAGAAAAACAAAAACACTGGCTTTCTTAAATGAATTGTAATGCTTTGTATAGCTATTTCTGCCGTATTGTTATTGGATTCTAATATTAGAGTATGCGCTGTATTCATATTCATACACGCCGTCTCTCTATTGGATATACTTTGACCTTTCCATTTGATTATTTGCATTCATATAAAGTTTACAAGAATTTGACATCCAATCATTATAAACATGACTATTGCGAATTACGGCTATTGTTATTATTGCTTTTTTTTTTTTATTTTGTTATTGCAGTTTATGTCTACATATTTAAATTATTTAATTTGTTTACTTTTTCAAGACATTTGTACATATGTCTCGTAAATGAGACATAATAATATTTTTTTTTCGTTCTGTTATCTGTATAAATTAAACCTTAAACACATTTCGAATAGAGCTCTTGACCTATTGTTATTCTAGGCGATGAATCACAACTTTTGAAAATTCTTAAACGCTTAGATACTTTGTCTATGCCACCAGGCAAAATGCTTTTTAATTTTTTTTCTATTAAACGTCAAAAAGTCGAATGAAAAAATTTTGAAATCTTTATTCATAAAATGTGTAAAATTATTAAATATAGCTTATATATTTTGATTTATTATCTTGTCCGAAACTATGATTTACATATTCAATATCAATGATAAATTTTTTTTCTTTTTACTAAAGCAAAATATGAATAATTGTCTGGACCGTGTTTTGCAATGGACCTCTAATAACTCGTTAAATTTATTATCTTGTCCGAAAATATGATTTACTAATTTAATTGCAATGATCAAATTTTTACTCTTTACGAAAGCAAAATATGAATAATTGGCTGGACCGTGTCTTGCAATGGGCCTCTAATAACTCGTTAAATTTATTATCTTGTTCGAAAATATAATTTACTAATTTAATTTCAATAATCGAACTTTTGATATGTACTAAAACAAAATATAAATAATTGTCTGGGCTGTGTTTTGCAAAGGACCTCTGATAACCTCTTAAATTTGTTATCTTGTCCGCAAATATGATTTACTAATATATGAGTAAACTCTTGATATGTACTAAAAGAAAATATATATAATTGTGTGGATCGTGTTCTGCAATAGAACTCGCTGTATATAAATTCCTCTAAGGATAAAGCGATTATGTTTGGTCCCAGCGAAAGCCTTTCTCCCGCTACTTGATTTGATCTTGGAAATGTTATTGGGGTGTGTTTGTCGGCACAAGCGCTTGAGTGTTGTGCTCGGCTGTGGCGTTTCCGTTTAGAAATCATGTTGATCCAGTATGTAGTAAAGCCTGGTGTGTATTACGTTTGATTTACTCTACCAATATGTATCTACCTTTACCTATTAGACGGAGATTGGGCCGCGTTCTTCTTATGCGGCAGGTTTTGTATTGTCTCGGGGTAGTGTCTGCCTCTTCTGGAATTACGTTTGATAGTTATAGTGAATAGTTAGTTTTGTCTATAAGATTAGGTTTTGGGATCATATATCATCTTATGTTTGCAATTTTGTTGGTTGAACTTTCACTAATTTTTTAAGATACCATAATGTAGATTTGCTTCATAATATGATTACAAGTGCTTTTCCCTGTCTGTCATTTCTGAGACCGTCTAGGAATGCTAGAATTTTTAGATTGATTGTTCAGAGGTCTTTTATAGGGAAAGTTGCACTTTGCTGGAATAGTTTGCCTCTTCAACTTCCTACTTTTTATCTCTCTGCCAACATTTTTCAACCCCAAATTTCCGAATTGTTTTGCTAATTGCATATTATTACTTTATGAATATTCGAATTCAAGTGTATGTTAGAGTTACTGCTAATTAGGACTATATTATTTTTATGTTTTACTATATTTTTATTTCATTTTTATGTATTTGACTTCGGATTTGGATTCATTTACTTAATAAGTCAGAATTTGATATATTAATGTGTACTCGTGTATTTCGGCCTGGATGGCTCGTGTTATATACTGATTAAATAAATAAGAAAATAAAAAAATTAAACGAAGACTACAGAAAAAAAGGATGTCACCGTATGATAAATAATAAGTCTACAGTTTGTTTTTCAAATTTGATATTATTGTTTGGTATCGCAACACTAATAAGAATTACAACAAAATATTCCAATATTTATAAATGTCATGAACTGCTTAATAATAACAATCCTTCGTTCAGTTCGATTTTATTTAAATTGAAAAAAATTTCCATTATTTATTACTTCTGATTTATTCTGAACTGAGCTTTTCAGAAATATTTTAATTGTATTGAGATAAAGAAATAAAAATGAAATAAAATAATATTAAAAAAACGAATTATCATTAACTTAATATTCCTAATGTTAAACATATTTTCTCCTATAATTAATATAAAGAATGTCAAATGAAATCCTGAAATCAGCTACAGAACATAATACTAATTTATTAAAATTAATAGGCTTAGTATCGAGTCTTTTTTTTAAAAAAAAAAGAAATGTTGTTAGTGTTCAATTCTTTTCTTTAGTCTAAGAATTCATTTCATTAGTCTAAGAAATAAGAAGAATTATAATAACAACAATAATAACAATAAAAAAGAAATAAAATTATATAATAATTTAATTTTTTATTATTTTCTCATAGAAAATATATTAAGAATCTTAAAAAGTTATACTCCCTAAATGTAGGCATTACAATACCCAAAGGAATTGATTTACTCTTTTCGTTTTCTTATGTATTTATCTATTTACTTTATAAATTTACAGCATATGATTGAAGACATGGAGTCACTCAGACCATATGTGCCCTGGTTGGTATTTTTACCAATTGTTTCGCTATGAGGTTTGAACCCACGTATGCCGACTTGTGGTATTTCTTAACAACTCTATGCTACGGTTCCCTTTTCACATAAAATATACATAAAATTTCTCTCAAATTCGTTCTGCCTAAAAGTAGTCATCAGAGTGCATATTCATTTCTATTCGTTTTGCCATTTCATTTGACAGAAAATATATTATTTTTCTGCAATATTT
Source organism: Glossina brevipalpis (assembly GCA_000671755.1). Taxonomy (NCBI): domain Eukaryota; kingdom Metazoa; phylum Arthropoda; class Insecta; order Diptera; family Glossinidae; genus Glossina; species Glossina brevipalpis. The sequence goes on along the minus strand of KK351302.1, from coordinate 231,870 downwards.
ATACAGCCTAAAAATAGATGTCAAAATAAATATTCTTACGTGAACGAAGAAATGGATTTAGTTAATCTTTGCCCTTAAATACTTTTCTCTTTTTTTTTATTCTGTCTCCTAAAGCTAAGTAGAAAAATGAGCTAAAGCTCATCTACAATTATAGAAACTTAGATGTTTAAATCCTATAATTTAGTGTTGTTTATTAGTCGGATAATAATCTTACCATTGCTTTCCAAACTACTCTTGCCTTTAATTTAATGTTATTGAGAGAGAAGTATTATTTTTACAATCATCATCACATATAAAAGAAAGGCCAAATATCAATAGAAATGAGGGTTATGATCAATTCAGAAGTGATATTTGACCTATCGCTGTTATAAGAAACCGGAAAATAACTTAAATGTATATCGTTAAAAAGTTTTAATTCTTTGAGAGTCTGTTTATGATTATAATTGGTCCTTTTCGTAAAATTTGGGAAATCGCTATAGAGACTTAACATTGTTCGAACGTTTGTTAAAAGATGATATTTGAATATATAACGGTACTAAATATCTTGAATATAGAAATCGTACGAGTATAATTAATTTAAATTTATCTATGATTACCTCTGAAAAAAACAGAAAATTTTTTTCTATGAAACCGGATATATTTATTTTACTCTTAGATAAATAATTTGTAACGAGCCTGCTTGCAAACCTGTCTATTCTATTAATCTTCTTTGATCAATGCAGCTTTGCAGAAACAAATCATTCTTTTAATGTTATGTTTAAGATGCGAGATAATCTTTCAAAAGAAGTTTTGTATTTTCTAACACCTCTAAGACATATAAATAAAAAAGTCCGGATACAATTCTATTTTCATTACTTGTTTACTCTCAAGCTAATCGGCATTAAATTATACTTTTGCAGAAGGATAACATAATTACCTGAGATCCGGTCTGTTAAAAGAAAAATCTCTTTTATGACTTTACAAGAAAATTGCAAAATAATTATTGAATTTTATGAACGTATTTCATATTATATAACTTTATTAAATCGATTTTTAATGTTTAACAATAATTATTTTGCAATACGGGATAGTTATATAAAGCTATCGCTTATCGTTTTCTGCAGCCTTTATGGACGTATGGGTTGGGTTACTACTCAATTACTGTTAAGCACTTTGAATTGAAATTTTATTTTATTACCGATAATATAATGCTTATATAATGCTTATATAACGGTTATAAAAATTTGTTTATTAATATTTTATGCTTCGGTTAAAAGATATAGGAGCGTGTGCGCATTTTTGTTTTATACCCATCATCAACGTATAAAAGTATACTACATTTGGTCTTCTCTATGTAACATTCAAAAATACGCATATGGGATCGGGGGCATCCTGTAAATTATATGCATACTTCTGATCAGCATAAGTTGCTAAATCGATTTAGCCCATTTGCTAGTACGTCCTTTCATACGCTTGCTGATCCAGAAAACTCAAGCGCGAAAAGTACGAATTGATGGCTTTAGGTCTCGTTGATGGGTTTAGGTCTAGTTGATGGGCTTGGATCTGATTTGAAAATGGATCGGAATTGTTCATAATGAACAAAGAATAACTTACAATCTTTAATAGATACAACAATGTACAGCTGGAATAAAGACATTTATTTAAAACTCCCTAAAAACTTAGCTTACCCTCTTGCGGCCACAACCTATTAGTCGACCGCCTGATATTTAATAAAATATTTTTTTGTGACTATAATTGATTAAGTTCGCCTTGATTAAAGATAGTGGGCACTAAAGATTCGCCTAATGCTGAACATATCTTTTTATTAATTTTTTTTTTTTACATTTTTGGAAATCTCTAAGTCCTCAGCTGCACCTCATGAAAATTTTAAGAGGTAATTATGTGGTTCGTAACAAGAAATATGAAATGTTGGTGCAATCGAACCGCATATTTTCGCAGCTTTGTTCACTTTCTTGTTTTCTAAGCCTTAAAAGGCAATTTACATTACACCGTTCAGCTCTGTTATGAAATTGAAATCGGGTCAAGCTTTAAATACCTTCTTGGAGTTCTGAAGGCAAGTAGCATTAAACCATAATGTAAAAGCACTAATTTGCTGTAATTACTTATATCTATGAACCTAGCCAAGGTTTCTTGTATTTCATAAGCAAATGTAGAAGACAAGGCAAAAAAGGAATTGAGAAATGTTTCGGTATGCACCGACGCTCTGTCTCTTTGTCCCTTTAAGTAACACTGAATTGATTGATATTAATACAGTTAATTGTTAGAGAAAGCTTTTTTTTCCAAACAATATTTGAACCGAATCACACAAAGACAGTTCCATAAAATTAATTTGGAGCAAACACGACTTATATTTTTTGCCAAGTTTCGGATCAATCGTTTTAGCATTTTAGAAATGAATAATTAAAGCACAAAAAAAAATTGAAAAATAAACTTTTTACTTCAATCATTTTGCTTTATACATCAAAAAACTTTAAAAAATAATTTAATACTTCGTTACAAATCAGACATGAATGCCGTTGCAACTACCAATGCTGCTGTGCAAAAAAAATTGGAAAATTGGGTCCCATTGTCGGAAAACAAACAAATAGCTACACTATGTTTGCGGCAACACTATGAGTAAAGCTGGGCAAGATATAAAACTGAAGCCTATTGCTGAAAATCTGGATTGATACGAACCCTTAATATGGATCGTACAATACCACCCGAAGTAATGTATTCTAATACAAAGTCATATTAGTTACGCTTGAGATATATGCCTTTCAAACGCGATAACAATAGAACTGAACTACAAAAGCTATAATAGAATTTTTTTTTATATACGAAAAGATATCAAATAATAAAAAAAAAAAAATTTATTAATAATAATTTCAACGGTCCATAAGTTCCGGGAAATATTGTGAAGTGAAACTACGCATTAGCCCAAGCAAAAAATAATCAAAACGTTATAACTAATTAACTTTGCTTAACTGGGATGCGAAAAGGAGTTTATCTACCAGAGTTAACTTCGAAAAAAAAATTTGCAAAATATCTACCAACCTTAAATTCGAATAACAAGAGTAAAATCATATCAAAAATTAAAACATTTTAATTATTGCTAATAATAGCTTAAAAATTGTATTAAATATGTGTTTTCTTTTTTGTTTTATTTAAAATTTCTATTCAATATGACTTCAACCGCTTACTGCAAGTAAATTAATAAAGTCTAAACGATTTTTACATGTGTTCGCTTTTAATAATTTATTCAATTTAAATAACGTTAATTACCATTAAGAATTCTGAAGGTTTTTTTAATGGATTTGAAGGTTGTCAGCATTATATAGAAATATTTTATTTACAAGTATCTATCAATGAATTACTTAACTTTTACTTTAATTAAAATAAATTTAAATAATTCTGAGAACATTACAAAAGCATCACCTTTTGCTGGTTGACAAAAAATTATGAATACGAGCTGAATATATTTCTAAGCAGGGTTACCAAAGTTTTACAAAGATTTCTTGTGTGGTTCCCAAAATACTCGACTAAGCGTGCCATTAGAGAGAACTTTACAGAACTTTATACTTCTTCTAATAACATATTCTCCTTCCTATGCAGCACGTCACGTCTTATGAAAGAAATTAATGGTATGAGGAGTAACTGAACTTTGGCTTAAAAATTTGAGCGCTTTTTAGAATATTTTGAAAATGAGAAGAAAAAGAAAAAATATCAATATCAATATCCCGTTTCGTTTCCCGTTTAATGACGAAGATGTTCCAGGATTTGCAAAATCCTTTGAAGCGTTAACTGAACTAATAAACTGAACCGCTGGTAGTTTGGCTTTGTTATTCACTTAAAGATTATTTTTTCCTTCACTCATTTGGACTTCCTTGCGAAAAGTTATTTACTCGACTTTTATCTTAATGTCGTTTGTAATGACCGTCAATAATAGGACCGTTCTGGTAGAAGAGGAAACGATTAATTTCTGCCACAGATCTCACTTAGGTCACGAAGATATAATAAAAATCAAAAGAGATATGAGGAAAAAACTCTTCTTACTATTCCGACTGCTTAATCATTCAACCAATATTTCTTAGAAGGATTATCGTACCGATCGCAAGGTAATCAATAAATATTATGTGACTATCACATTGCCGGACAGAAGCAAACTAGATGAGATGTAAATCAGAGTTGCATTAAAATCTATAGAAAAAATGATGAAATCATGGGTCTTTATCATCTTTTCAATGTAGCAAAACCAACAACTCTCTTTGTACTTCTATGAATCTGACTGTCGTTCCTTACGTCTATAGAAAGTGTGATTTTTCAAGTTGTTATAAAATCAAGGGGAAAACCGAATTGTCAACTTGATTGTTTTAGGCTTTTAATAATTACAACAATTGGTTTAAATATTTTTCTGTTTTCAATTTCTTTTTTAAAGTAAATAATAAAAATGCAACGGAATCGTTGTGTAGAGAACGTGCGAACTAATCAACAGGCTTGTTGTACACAAAAAATTTGCGAAATGAAAAAAATTACTTTAAAAACAATTTAATGTTTTATGTGAAATTTAAAGTATTTCCTGCTTTTTTTTTCTTTTTTTTTTTTTTGTGAATAAAACCACAACAGCAATAATAACTACACAACAACGAAACTAACACAATTTAATTTGTGTGTGCATTCACTTTGTCAAGAATAAGATCAAAACGGTGGAAAAAAAATGTTCGTATTCCGTGATCATGGCACAAGAACTAAGCAAGCAATCAATTTATATGTAGGTATGCATGTTATATTAATACGATGTTAGTAAGAAGTGTTCGTAAGTGTGTGTATGTGTGTTTATATATATATATATATATATATATATATATATATATGTATGAGAGGGTAACATTCACACAGCTCTCTAACCATGATTATTTCATAAGGATGACTCCCCTCACTTACTTACTTGTGCGTTCATATGAATGCAGAAAAGTATGTTCCTATATATGATGGATGTTTCATAAATTATGAAAAATGAAAAAAAAAAAACAAAAACAAAAAAGCTATGCATACACGAGCATAAGCTTTAGCTTACTAGTACCCAAGAGAATTTAGTTTTTTTTTTTTTGCCTTTTTGTTTGATGTTCGATTTTGTTCTTTTGCGAAAGGATGTGAATTTGCTCAAAAGAAGGAAGAAGAAGAAGAAGAAAAAACTGCCTTAAATCGTGATACTATGTGATATGAGAATAGCAACCGTATAGAGGCACCCGATGATGCACTTGTTTCACAATTTCACTCTAAAACTACTTCAAAAAGTCATGCTTGCCAGCACGCACGCACGCACGTACGTACGCACGCACACTTTATAAAACCGTTTTCATCTTTATATGTCTGTATATATGTGTGCTTATGTGTTTAACTTATTGATTAAATGTTTAACGTTTTATATCTTAGGGAATAATATATATATGAAGCATAGAATAAGAAGAATAAGCATTGAGAACACGTTGCATTATTATTATAGAAGACAATAAGTAAAGACAAGCGGAAGGACAAACGTCTATAGGTAAAAAGAAAAAAGCAAAAAAAAAAAACATAAATAAAAAAATGAAGAAGTAGAAGAAATAAAAAGGGCATACACACAACAATGGCCCCTTTTGACTTTTAAGATCCATATGCGCACATATATAATGCTACACTTGCATTAATATAGAAAAATATAAATGCACTTGATTACCTTTCTACGTATATAGGTAAACACATTACTTTTATTATTGCCGTTGTTGCTGTTATTATTATTATTGTTGTTGTCGTTTTTAGCCATAAAGGGCTGGTTGAACAGATAACGCGCACAGACTGTTGTTTAAATTCATGTAATTACGCGTTTTGTTTTTGTTATTGCGTTGCAACCCAAAAACAACTACAATAACAATCATACAAAAAAAACATGAGCATGCTTAACAATTCATTGTAAATTTTCTGGGCTGCCCTTAAGTTATGAATATTTGTTGTTGTTTATATGAATGGCCTTTATTGTTGTAATGGTTTTCTACTTCTTCGTCGTCTTCTTCTTCTTCTTCTTTTGCTTCTTCCTTTTCATCTTTTTTTTTTTTCTTTTTTTGATATTTAAAAGCGGATCCAAATTAAACGTTTTGCTGGCCAAAGTTTAAATTATAGCATTACAGCTGGATACCCTGCCCATCTTTCCCCCGATAATCGGAAGCTTTTTTTTTTTTTTGTTTTTTTTTTCTACTTGTATTTGTGTAATTTTTCTTATACTATCATATCGAGAAGCATATTAAGCTGATCATATATTATAGGGTAAGAATCCAAATCTGTCTAATATAATATATAACGACATTCGTTTATATAATAGTTTCTTAGCGGAAATTGCAAAGTTTAGCAATGCATTAGTCAGGCTTATTTTCCATTTATCTATACATATATATATATATACATAGATTTATACATGTGTTTCCATCTATATATATATATTATATATATATTTCGAAATTTTTTTATAATTTATACAAATAATGGCGATGAATAACGAAATATATTCCACCCAAACCATATGTAATCTTCCTTTCGTAATAATTTGTTGTTGGCATTTGTTTGTGTACAAATATGTCTTGCATTTATTTCATATTTGTAATGGCTAAAGAGAAAGTCTCTCCTTACATATAAATATATACATATATACATATATACATGTACATATATATATGCATATATATATATATATATATATTTTTACACATAAATATATGTACGCGAGTGTATTTTTTTAAATTTTTTTTTATTTTTCTTCACAGGTTTCGATTACATTTACGATGTTTTCGCTTTAATATGAATTTTTTATCTGTAAACCGTAATCACGAAGACTATGTGTTTTATACACATATAAGTATATAAGCATGTCTCTTAATAAAATGCTTTAAATATTTTACACAATATCTACCGGTTGCTTCCTCTCTTTCTTTTCCTTACACTGTATGCTTTCTGTCTGTCCTTCTTTCTTTCTTTCTTTCTTTCTTTCTTTCTTTCTTTCTATCTTTCTGTATTACTTAATGAACCAAACAACACACATAGCATAGAAGCCACCGCAATATATTTTCCCCCTCATTTATATGCTTAATCATTTATAACAACGCCCACCAATGTATTTAATTGGTTTTCCATCCGCCATACCGTGGCTGGTCATGCAAAGCAATCTAATTGTTAAATAAAACAAAAAATCTTGAATACACACACACATGTATATATATATATATAGATGTATAGTAAACAAAGAGGGAAGGTAACCTAACAATGGGTTATAAAAATTTTAATAGCATAAATAACTGTTACATTGTAATCAAAAAGGAAATATTAATAATCGAAGTTTGTGTGGGAAACGCAGGAAGAAAACCAAGTTAAACTTATATTTATTTAGAGATTTAATTTTTTTTTAATATCTTTTCTCTTTTAAAGCTCTTTATAGAGACAGCCAAACCTTTATAAATAGTGTAGGTTTGTGTCTCAGTTTAATTTTTTATTTATTTATCTGTTTTTTTTTCTCTTACTAAAGCAGGGATGGTTAAAAGTTAGGGAATAGTCGACTAGCCGTTTATACGGACTGTATTTAATCACTAAAGAACTAATTTTTATGTAAAAAAGGCTAACGAAAGTACCGTACTTACTATTATATGTAGTTAAAGCATTTTGACTTTTCTCTCAAAAGAACCTAAGGGATACATTTAAAACTATCATTCGACCCGAAGAACTCTGCAAATAGTTCTGTGAAGTTCAAAGGAAGAATGAGCTGATTGCGATAAATACGATCTTGGTCAAGTTAAAAGAAAAATGCAGGGAAATAACAGTTAGCATTGTGCTACACGTTAAGGCAAGGTTTACTCAAGGCACAACGCTGCTCAACGCTCCCACGAGTCGAGGGGCGAAGACAAACGACTCTGTGCAGTTCGAAGAAGGAACTAATTAATGGCGGCAACTTTACCAACGAAGAAGTTCAAAACAACTGTTGGCTGAAGAATCAATGAACGAACACAAATGGCCTTATGACATTCGAAAAGGAAACTAATTAAATGGAATTAATAATTCATGAGGGAAGACGGCAGCTTAATAAACAACGAAACTGTTCGAATTAAACAGGTAAGTAATATTGCTTGAAGAGTCGAGGGACGAGGGCAAAAGGCCTTGTGAGTTTTGAAAACGGGATTAATTAATAGCTGTAGACGGCAACTTAATCGACGATGAAGAAGTTCGAAGCAAATAGGAAGACAATGTTGGCTGAAAAGTCGAGGAATGAACACAAATGCCCCCGAAAGTAGTAAAGGGAACTACTTAATGGCGCCAGACGGCAACTCCACCAAGAACGAGAAAGTTTGAAGCAAAAAAAAGGAAGTGATAGATATTAAGGTGATATTCACTCAAGAATCAGTGTTACTTAATACATCGTTACTCAATCTAATTCGACCTGTTCGCTTATCTTTTTTTTTCTTTTCTTTTTTTTTGTTAAAGTAGGGGGATTTTGATGTGCACTTTTGGGGTCAGATAATTGGTCAGCAATTAAAGTTTACAAAGGAAAGCATTGGTATAACTTTCGTGTGGATCTACTGCGCTTTAAACTCAGTTATTATCGAATAGTATAGAACCACTTAAATTAGAAAGCAAGGACATTAGAAGGGCCGAAGGAATTTCATAAATCCATTGAATTTTTAAACATTTACATGAATTTTCGGTTTCAAAAATGCTTCTTTTTCATTATAATTATTGTTATTGTTATAATTTATTTAGATCAATGAAATAAATTCTTGGAATAAAAAAATCGGAGAAACATTTGCAACTAGGGGTGTGTGTTTTTTTTTTTTTGACTTAATGGTTGCTATAGTCGTTTTAATAAAAACAAAAACTTTATTGATATAATGTTGTCCAAGTGCTTTCAATGTTTTTTATTACTTCCTTGCCTTTTATAAGTTTTCCAACAATGCTTGGCACCATGCATAACATTTAGTAAAGACAAGAACCAAAAAAACGTTTTCTCTTCTATTAAATAATTAATGATACAAATATAGAGGAGCATCCCTTTATGATATCCTTATTAGGATGCAAAAGGCATCAAGTCTGCTTACAAAGCAAGCGGAGAAGATTTCAGTACTCACACTTCAGGCATAACTCTGTTGATTAAGTCATCACTAGAGGAAATTTGTCAAAAGAGTGCTTTAACGCTTTTGCTTCTCATTTTAACTAAAAAACAAACGATACCTGAAGACGATGAATCTTAATCAGCAATATATATTTAAAAGAAGCCTCTCGCTGAAGATCAATCGAGAAATATAGATGTAAACCCAACGTACGAGTGACTACTAAACACTAACAATCTGTGTAATGAACTTATGGATCATTATTGAATGGATTCATTCAATAAAAAAAATGCCAAAAAAATGGAAAGTCATTCAAGTTGATCATCTACAGATATTCAAGAAAAACAAATCTTCGCTGTCATTCAGCAACACCCAGAAGAGAAGCATATTTGAAAACAGTTTATTGATAAAGAACACACAAAAAACAATTATTGTGTCGAAAACAGTTAGCACCCTTCGGTACCCTATTACTTGAAACAAGTTTGATTTAAAAGTTTATACGAATTCAGAATGCCACGAGTTTTAATTTTTCTGTTAATTATCCTGGAAGTGCACCAGGTATAAATAGCTAATAATAATTTATCGTAAAGCTACAAGGTCCGGTGAATAGTACTGAGTAATTTTCTTGCTGAAATCTAATTATCTGTTGTACAGGAAGAATGCAATTGGAATATTGGAAGCGAATACTCACACATCAAAATGTATGAAAAAAATAACGCTTATCAGATGTTTATGGTAGGATGTAGGAAAGAAATTAAGAGTTATTAGAGAATTGTTGCGGACAGAACTGTTTGATTGAATGCTACAAAAACAGAAAATCTTTTATTTTCCTATAGAGTTCTCCAAATTAAATTATACTGCAAACTTGGGCAAGTCGGCGGAAGCAATAATCAATGAAGAAACGCTTACCACATATAACTGCGCCTCAGCTTTCGAAAGCATTACAACCCAATTTTAATTGACTCCACTTAATCGTAAAAAAAGTAATAACTTTTTCCTAACACAATTTAGCATTTAAAAAAAATTACATTTTTATCGAAAAAATTCTCTGTGTAAAAAAATAAATTATTCGTTATTGGTTCGCACAGAAGCTCTAAATAATCTAGTCGTTTTTCATTTACAGCGTAGTTAAACTCGAAGAAAATAGAACGCTCTAGTTAGTGGGGCTATCACAAGGAATATGAGACCTTAATATGGCCACTGTTCTCTCGGCCCACACTTAATACAAGAAAGCAAATTTTTATACCATCATTTATGCAACTTAGGAAATTTTGAGCTTAAAATTTTCTTGATTCCTTAGAAATTCGTCCAGAAATAATTATTATTCATATTTCTCTTTGCATAATTCAGTCTTCGTGTAAAAAAAAATTCGAAAAAGCTAAGAAGGTTCATTTCTCTATTATAAGGAAATGTCTACATTTTTACCCGTTTCTAATAGAATGAGGTAGACGTGAATAAAGTTCGTGCAAAAACGATTATTACTAAATCCCTAAACGTATGATTCGGACATCGTATAAAAAGAATTCGAGCAAAGAAAAACCAAGAAGCCTTTATATATATATATCCTACTTTTCTCTATTATAAGCGAGCACTCAAAGCGCCCGTTAGAAAGGTTAGTTTTTATAAGACATCGTTAGTTTTTATAAGAGATTGAAGGATCTCTAAGGACTAGCAATTAAATATGAGAAGGACCAATAATTTCACTTTTCGCTTTCTTAATCTCGTAAAACAAAATCGACTCGTATGGATATATATTGGATGTATACATATTTGTGTAAGAAAAGCAAGGAAAAAATCGAAATTTCCTTTAGCTAGACAGAGAGAGAGAAAGAGACAGAAACTTGAAAGAATTGAGAAATTGAGCGGAAGGGGGCAAGGATGAAAGCACTGTCTTGTCTTTTTAATCGCCTCTCGTTCTTCGTAATTATAATTTAAATATTTTAAAGAACTATCGACATTTTGAAGATCAAAAATAATTCCTAAGCCGAAAAGTAAGAGATCAGGAAAGAAATAATTTCAAGAAAAGAAATAATTTGAACAAATCGGCTTAATATCTGAAATGAAGGTAATAATGTGCAAATTGATCCTCAAACTCCGTTCGTAGTTACAAAACGAAAAGATTTATAATTATTTATATGATTTTTAAAAGGTTAACATTCGAAATTATTTCTTCGTATAATCTATGATTTAATGATACTTGAGAAGTACGAATTTCTAACTGGAAAATATTCCAATCAATGATAAAATGTTTATCAATACGTTTCTTAAAAATTCTTTTAGTAAAATATTTCATCCTAAAAATTATTTAAAAATTATTTAATTTGCTTTTTATTTTTTTTATTTTTTATTTTTTTGTACCTAAAAAATTTCCTTAGGCATACATCCCTCTTTTTCTTTTGTTTTGATTTATTACCAAGATATCGACTACAATTTCATGTAAAATTTTTTTCAATCATTATAATGTTTAGGTTTAGAATACACTGTGTGTGTATGCCTGCCTGCTTGGTTAGCTGTTGGTTGGCGGTAGTTGTCGTTCTTATAATGCAAAGAGAATTTACTTTTTGCTTTTATTTTTGTATTTTAGACATAAAACTGTAACTGATTGTGTGGAACTACGGAATATAACAACAAAAACAACAACAAAAACAACAACAATAATAATAACAGCAAAAATAACGATCACGACTATAGTATAACGACAACGACAACGGCCATAGCCAGCCAGTACTAGTAGTAATAATAATCATAATAATAACAACAATCTATCTATGTAGTCTATCTCATCATATAAACATGATTGAAAGAGTAACAACAGCAGCAACATGTCAAAGATGCCATTATTGTTAAAACAATGCTTCTGATGTCCAGCCTTATGAATTAAGTTTCAATGTAAAGGTGTTCATATATGTTTAGAAGTATACGTATACATATATATATATATATATATGTATGTACATATATGTATGTGTTTAGATACACAAGTGTGTGTGTGTGTGTCTGCGCCTGTGTGTGTGTGTGTGTGTGTGTGTGTATGAATAAATCTATGTGTATGTAATGCTCTTCAATAAATGTATATGTTTTCAACTATAATAACTCTTCTTAGTGTGTTACAGTTGCTATTGCTACTGTTGCTACTGTTACTTTAGAACAACAACATAGAATATGTATTATATGCATTTGATATCGTTATACTTTTACGTGAGCACACACACACACACACGCACATGCATACATATATGCATAAACACACATTCTATAGTTATAGATCGATTATGGTTTGCTGTTGCAATAAACCATACATTATACAACAAAAACAACAATAACAGTTAATTGGATGGTTAGGGAAAAAAATTCATTGAAAAACAAAATAAAAGCAAACCAACAAACAAAAAATGTTTGTTATAAACTTGCTGTTACTATTGTTGTTGTTGTTTAATGTTAAGACTAGATTTCATTCATCACTTGCGCTGAGACAACACGCATAAAATTTACTCCTTTCTATATTAACTAGATTTTCATTTAGTAGTTTTACATTTTACACAAAGCGCATATCTAGTTAATTCATCTTCGAGTTTTTCATTTTTTTTTTTTCTTTTTCTTTTTCTTTAATTTTTTTTTTTTTTTTTTTTGTTCTCTTTTTGAACTTCAAAAGTCCGTCAAGAGTTAGTTGTGTTGTTAAGATTATATGTGTTTTTGTGTAAAGTCATACTTAACTAGAACTTGTGGGTTCTTTTCTCTCCCTCTTTGTTTGTGTGATTGCTTGTATATATATATATATATATATATATATATGAATACGAGTGTGTGTGTGTATGTGTGTATGTTTAAGTCTTTAGTTACATATACCGCACCCATATTCAGCACCATCACATAACACATACACACACTCGCACGCATACACACACACTTACATACCCGTACACCACACAGAGCATTATCATTAGGGTCCACCAAGATAACTCAAAGATGTTGTTGTTCTTGTTGCTGTTTGCGTTCACTTAGATCGTTTGTAAATATGTATATAACTTAGTTGTGGTCGGTTGGTTGGTTGTTTGTTTGTTGCCTCGCTATTCCTGAAATTGTTGTTAACAAGATTGATTGGAAGCTTTGACTGCCGCTAAAGCTACTAGAAAATTGTATATACATGATTACCTTATGTTGCTTATATATCTGAAAGTGTGTAAACTTCCTTTTTATTTTCCAAGTTCTGATAATGAAGGGAGAACAAAAATTTTCCTTTTTGTTATTAAAAAGAAATAAGCAAAGAAAAGCACCTGTTGTTGGAGAATTTTTTTCAGGTCTTTTCCATTTTTTTTTTTTTTTTTTTTTGAAAATAGAATAAAAGAAACAATTTAATAAAATATTTAAGGACAAGGGGTTGGTTGTGTTATTAGATATTAAAGCTGTTAGCATTAAGCTTAACATTAAACCAATTTAGAAATAATAATAAGAATTAATATTATAAGTGCGGATATATAGAGAAAATGAAGAAACTAAAGAAGCATCTTTTAATTTAAGACGGAACTTGAGGCAATTTGTGGATACTGACACCTTGCGATTAGCGTAACATAGTTCAACAATAATTTATGTTATGAAATTCTACTAAGAAAATGCTTAAGATCGCAAGATTTATAAAGAGCACAATGTGCATCGCGATATCGCTACGATACCTTAATGCCCATAGTGTGATAACGTTTGCTGTCATCCAACCCATATTTTTCGCTGCTTTCAAAGGCCTTTTCTCTATATACTATTCATAAACTACTGCGTTACTATTAAAGGGAGAAAAACATGAAATTACTTCAAAGAAACCGGATACTCAGTCAAAAGATTACGAACAGAGATCTTTGCGATACTAGATAGAGTATAAATCTATGATGACCACTTTTTTTTCGTTTTGTGTATGTTTGACCGATCGCACCGGGCCACTCTCTATGGATATAATAAGCATGGATTATGGACAGAGAGCAAAGAGGAAAAACTAACCAACTAACTAAGCAATGAGCCATCTGTATGTGTGTATGTGTGTCTCCAATTAGATTGTAGTCACGAAAAGTTGCTCGTTTTAGTAAAATAGTAAATTCGTTTAATTAACTAATTGAACTAATCGTTTAAGCGAATTTGTGTTCTCATACGCTCTGATACGAACAATCCTTACGGTCTCTCCACAATAGAGAGCCCACATAAAGGAGTAACTCGAAATTAAAATGATTCCTCTCAAAAAAATATTTTAGTTAAACTCATCAATCGCTCTATATTTGGCCAAATCACTCGAAAGGAAATTGACTTAAGGTAAAATAGAACGACACAGAGATTTACTAAAAGCGTTAAGATTTAGCCAAAAGATCTCATTATTAGTCAAGCGAAGGAGCGTAAAGGACCATCGGAGACAGCTCCTTGGGCTCAATGATAAATGGAATGTTAAGAAAAAAGTTTTGTGAAATTTTTTTTCTGTCCTGCTCTCTATCTCTATCACTCTATCACTCTATTTATCTATACATCTATATGTATCTTTACTCCTTTCTCGCATTATGGAATAAGGAAAATATCGAACTTTACGGCCCGCCAAGCAAGTCGTCTAAAAACTATTAAGCTCATGAGTAATAAAAAAAAACTATGATTGATTTTGTTGGAATGCAGCGAAAATACGATTTTGATCTGCCCGAGGCATCAGTATTTTTAAAGTCTGACAAATATAGCAAAAAAAACTTCAAGTTTGATTTTAAAATATTTTAAAAGACAGCTTTACACACTTGTAAAAAATATAGCCCTTAGGTCATTTGTATGCAATTTCGCGATTTGTGTTACCTGCTAATATAGAACAAAGGTACACTGAGTTTATAATGACGTTTGTAATGTTTAAAAATAAACTTTTAAAATATTAAGGTGACATTATCTAAATTAACGTGAGATCGTCTAAATTGACTTGGGGTCTACCTGATTTCTATGTTATTTTACTACTCAAATTTTCAAAATAGGACCAATTTCTGAATTTATATAGACTTGACAACTTTTACAAATAAATTGGATGGTCTCTTAACAAATATCCAAACAAGAACACAAAATTTCAAACATTTCCATACAAAGCTAGGAAACCTCTCTGTCTCTCTCTGTCTTTTAAGTACATACTTGAAATAAAAATATCGTTTTGAACCTATGGTTCTAAACGACTCACTTGTGTTGCTTCAATAAAACAAAAAAAAAAAAAAGCTATTATTCTCATACAAATATTTTCTAAATGGAAGATATATGCAAAATTTGCCTTAAAGCAGGTTTAGCTGGTTTATTTTATTTCTTTATTTTTTATTACATATTTTAAGGGATTTTTAAATTTATATATTTTGCTTTTAATGTCAGCCATTGAAATTTTTTAACTTTTTATGCAATTTCAAGGAGAGTCCATTAACACTTCCATATATAACACTTGAAGTTAAATATAAATTCTTTTGTAGGCTGCCCCGTATATTCTGGTCATTATTTAATTGCAATTTATAATGAAAGGGTATCCGAACGCAGTTTTTTTTTTCTTTTTCATTTCTTGCGCTTTCCCATCCTTTCTACCTACCTAAGTGAAACGAACAAACCAATAAAGTAATAAATGAAAAATGTCAAAAAGTCCAACTGAAGCAGTAAGAGAATGAAAATATATATATAAAATAACCGTACCTTCTCAGCAAATGGCAAAAAGTAACAATTATTTTGTCAAAACAGTGGCATAAATTGACGCGCATTTTACGGCCAAAAGCCAGAATAACTCAGAATTGATATGATTATTATCGTACACACTCTTGAGAGCATATACAAGTGCAAATTATTACGTAAAATTGTGTCATGGAACCAATAATTATAAAATGATCCATAAAAAATGAAATTAAAAGGAACAAATAAAAAATGCGATTAAGTGTACGGAGTAGAACACTTACCGTATGGCAGAGTAACGAAATTTGTGCAATTTTTCATTGAAACTCAGAAAAGAGGTAATGCAGTAATTAGAGGAGAAGTATTGAAAACAACTCACCTGAAAAGAAAAGAAAAAAAAAAGATTTTTTTTTAAATTATATAAAAAAAAAAATTATGACAAGTAAACAGATGGTATCCGCCTTAGTGACGAATATTACACACCCACAATCCCAATAATTTTTCACATTTTCATCAATAAGGAATGCCTCAATAAGAAAATTGGTTTAAACGACGGCTTAGTGATCAAAGCACAGAAATTCTTAAATTCCATCCCGAAACATATTAAAGATCATACTGATAGAAATTCTGATTTAATTTTAGATTTTCTTTTATTTTAGTAACCATTTTGGACGTGCTCAAGAATGAATTTTATTTTTCGTTTACTTCGCGAGAATCTTTTAAAAATGTACTGTTTTCAATTTTCCTATCAATTTACATGTCAAATAGAAAGAAACGTACTGGACTCTATCTAGAATTGACTACATTGATAAGGGATAAATGATTTTGTATTTCACTCAGGTCAAAAAACCTCATTATCGAAGAAATAAGAGATAAACGAACCAACATAACAAAGAATGAAAGAAGAAGCAGACGAAGGGACTAATAAGAGGACGGTCGGGGAGACTGATAAATGGACCGAGAAAGGAACTGGCAAAGAATCTAACGAAGGGACTGACGAATGGACCAACGAATAGATCAACGAAGAAACAGATAAACGGACCGACGAAAAGATTAACTAAGGGATGAACGAAGAAACAAACGAATGGACAGACGAAGGGATGCACGAAGAGATGGACGAAGGGACGGCCGAATGGACGGACAGAAGGACGAATGACGGAGAGAAAGATGGAACGGACGAAGGAACGGGTGATGGGTCAATGTAAGAACGGACAAAGGGACATACAAAGACATGGATGAAGGGGCGATTGAGAGGACGGACAGAAAGACGGGGGATAAGACGGACGATAGGACGGACGAAAGAACGGACGATCAGACGAACGGAAGGACGAGCGAAAGGACGGACGGAAGAACGGACTAAAGGACGGACAAAGGAATGGACGATGGGAATAGTTAACGAAAGGGAAGACAAAGGAACGGATGAAGTGGCCGGCAAAGAAGATGGCTGGAAGACAGATGGATCAATAGAAAAAACAAACGAAACATCGAATATAGAAACAGGACAAGCAGTGGACTGTTGAATACATAGTGAAACGAACGAAAACAGATAGAGGAAGACGATTGAAAAGCAAAGGAAACCGATTAAAAAACGGATAAAAGAAGAGGCAAAACAAAATATGAAGAAGCACTGGGATAAATAGTAGAACGAAGGAATAGATGACACACGTTATCATTAACATATGCATGAATGAACAGACAAGCGATCATGGAAGGAGGAAAAAACAAATGATCATAGTTGCACCGATCATTATATATATATATATATATATATTATATATATATTTTATATATGTATATATTTTAAGCTTGTTTCAAACAATTTTGAAAGTATAACAAATTTAATATTCCCATCTATTTCGCTGATATGAATATAAATATACAGAAATAATACAAATATAGCACCGCGGCAACAACAATTTAAATATATATTCTTTTTATAAATTTTCATAATCCTTGAAAATATGGTCTGAAAAGACTTAAGTAACAAACTCCTCGGGTTTTTTTTCTAATTATTGACCCCCACAAGTTGCTTAGCTAATGATTAGAGAATGATTAAAATTTATTGAATTTGCAAAAAAACACGCCCCATTTTTTTTTTTTTTTTTTTTTACTTGAAAGCAGCTCGTTATGAGTAATAAAATCATAGAAATCCATTGCACTTGTTTTATTATTATAAATAAATGGTTAATAAAGTCAATCAGTCAGTCAATCAATCAGTCGCGGGTAGATACAAATGCAATAATTACAATATATCTTAAAGCCCACACTGCCATTTCCTAAAGTAAATGCCTTCAGCTACAATCGAGGTAAAGAGAAACTAAATACCTATGATAACTATGTAAAGCTATGCGAGACTACGCGTTTAAAGTGAAAAATTTTACCAGTAAAACAGAAAAGACGTATAACGGTAAACAAAAGACTTAAGAAAGAAACTTGTACATGTATATATGAGAAAAAACAATTAATACATATCTTTACTAAGGTATGTGCGCGCCAGCCGCTCTGGTTGGCGTGCACAAGTGCAGGGAGATAATTTTAACAAATTAAACAGACTAATTTGATTAATGTATTTTAAACAAAACATTGTGTGTTTGCTCTATACAAACGTAATATATACTTAAAGCACATACAAGCACACACTTGCCATATGAGTATACATATACATATATAATATGTATGTATATACAAACTATTCTACATGAACCAAATGATAATTAATAATTGTATACATTTAAAAATTGTGTACACACAGAACAGCAACAATAGTGACAGATTATAATTAATTGTAATTTATATAGATATTTAAATTATATTTCGAAATTAAAGGTATATTTAAAGATAAGTTTTTAAAACGCAGGGGATTTATTTGATTACTATATAAATAAAGAATTTTTCTATTTTTTTTTTGTTTTTTTTTTGTTTTTTTTTTTGCTAATCTTTTCTTATGATTATTTCATTTTAATTAACTTAACGTATTTTGACATTTAGTGGAAAATTGAATGTTAAAGTCGCATGTGAATTATGTAATAAAAACAATAAAATGAAAAAAAAATTAAAATAAAATAAAGTTAAATAAACAAAAACTCTATCAGATATAAATTGATTTTAAGCTGAAGCAATCGCCAATGGCCCGCTAAAATAACCACTACCAGCATCACTAGCCTTATAAATACCATTCACTACTTCAAGGCATCTTTTCAGAATTGTTTTGCTTTATAATAATATATTTTTATAATACTTATATAACGATAATGGCGCCATTAATCCTGTGGTTTGGCTTACATATGCATAAATATAAATATTTACGCAGAAATAAAATTTTTATTTAACTGTTCACTGAATATTTTTTTTTTTTTTACTATTCTTTGCATGATAACATTTTTTCATGCATAAAAAAAAAATTACATTTTTTCTATTCAACGTTGAGAGTATAGAGAACAGACAGCAATATTTAGAAAATTATTTAAATTAATCAAAATAAAATACTTTTGCTTAAAAAAACAAAAACAATTTTGTTTTGCTTTTATATAAATTTATATCGTTTCATTTCCTCATTTCTTTAAACTCATCTCTCAAATTTTAGGTAGCAAAAAAAGGCATTTCTTTCGTTCCCCCTTACTTCTTCTACTCCCACAAGTATAAATTGCTTTTACAATACTTTCGCAAAGAAAAAAATTCTTAGGCGATAAAAAACGATTAAAATATGTTCTTAAAGGGATAGATTTTATTCTTCTGCTTTCATTTGTGCGAAGCTTACTTCCATCCGATATATGACAATTAGATGGAAATTGAATAAAATATTGTAATAACAGTAACATGTCCAGTTCAGATTTGTGTGCATTGATTCGATTGATTTTCAATAGCAATTAACTTGAGGTGAGAGTAGTTATAGTTGAACCAGAAGTAGAGTTTCATTAATACTTCATTCTCCTTTCAATTTCAATATTATATCTTCAGCTTGGTTTCCATACTCGGAACGATGGTGTTTATGCGTTAATCATAAAATCCATTAGAAATTAGTTTGATAAAAAGATTCCCATTCTTATAAAGTGACGTTTTTTGTTAATTTAAAGCTTGGAAAAGTATATTTAATTAGTTCTCATCTTTGTATGTTTCGAAACGAGTGACAACGGAAATTGCAATCTGAAGTATAAAGTAAGTAAACTGATTAATAATAATATTAAATTAAAACTAAAGCAATACACAGCAAAGCTAGCCGAGCATCGAAATAGAATACGACAAGAATTTTAAAACACAGTGCAGAATAATTAAAATAAGGAAACCCGTTGAATTTCACAAACGCTACGAAGTCGACCTCGACAAGTGATGTAACTAATCAAGGACATAGGGCTACATATATTCAAATGGAGTGAAATTATCGATCTATGAAAATTATTTTGTTAAAAAATTAATCTTCCATTAGGCTAGATGTGGAGATGCGAACTGTGATCTGTTTCTCTGAGTTGGACAAGTACGTCCCACCCCTGAACCCACTTCTTCCTCACAGACATATTTGATAGAAAATTGCCTATATCCGGTGGTTACCTGTCTAGCCACTCCACAAATAGCTAAACGATTCCACGGAAAAGATATTTATTTGTAAAGAACTTTTTCTAGCAGACGCAAATCTCATTTTTTTATGGCAATACCTTCTCCGCAGATGTTATTTGCTAGCGCAATGATTTCTAACGATAATTATTACGTTCTTTCGATTGCGATCGCTTTCTAGCATTAAGTTTTTTAAATGCCTTGTTTTATTTGAGCAATTGCTACAGTAGCGGCAAACTTACATAAGACAAAAAGAATCTCGTTACATATATTCATTTACTGCATACAAAACATCGTGTAAAACAAATCGGCCAAAAAAAATCGCACAAAAAAAATCGCACAAAAAAAATACCGCACAAAACTAGGTTTGACTGTACGTATATTATTACTTTCAAAACCAATGACTCGAATTAAGATTTTATTCTGTTTTCTTATAACAGAAACTATGTCTATTATGTCCCAGACTTATAATATAAAAAAGTTTATATAAAATGATTTATTTTGTATTTTCCTGAACAATATATAATGACTGTCACGATACAACAAAAAAGCTAAATCAATTCGTAAAAGCGAAACTTGGCATAATTTTATAAATTCGCAGGGGATTTGAACCAACAAAAGGCGTGCGTGTAAGAACAACCAAATAGCTAAAGATTTGACTTACGAACTCGAAGGAGTTGTAAATAAAACGAAGAAAGAATTAACGCGTAAGGCAAACGGATCTGTAAACATACTTGCAATAATGTAATATATTATAAGAATATAATATGGGAGTGGTTTTTTTACAATTTGTATTAGAAACTCTATAACTGTGTTAAGGTGAGAATAAAATATAAAAATTTATTACAGAAAATATAGAAATCATTAAAACGAATGCAGTCATTAGCTATTCTTTTTGAATGACAGCAAATGATAACTAAATTCATTATTATGATGATGAAGCGAATGCAAATAATAATTTTGTTATAGCTGCTGATGCTGCTAATACTGCTGATGCTGCTAGTGTTGCTAATGCTGCTGCTGCTGCTGCTGCTGCTGTTATTGCTCTTGCACATGATGATACGACTAAATATTCGATTTGTTTCGTACAAAAAACTTTTTTTCTTCATACGTTCGTTTACTTTATGGGAAAAATCAAATTCTGCAAAGGAAGTTGTCATTTGAGTTTTTTTTTTTTTTTAATTTTTGATTTTTATTTTATACTCTATGGAGAAAAAATAAAAATCAAAAACCATTTACAAAGCATTCAGACAGACACACACACACACACACATACACAAACATTGATGCACACAATATAAATATCTGCATTTAAACAGGCCGACAAGGTATCTTCAGCTCACCATGCTTACCATAGACCAGCGTTATCAGTAGTACGCAAACATAGCAACATACATACACAAGAGCATAAAGAGAACTGCCACTGCATTTAAAACCAAAAAAAAAATAATGAAAAAAGTCAAAGAGTTAGCTTAGCTAGCTGGGTGGACGATGGTGATGATGTTGGCAAGTGTAGACAACCAATGAGCATAGTAAGTGTAAGTGCATCATAAATGTTAAGATTTTATGCATTTGGACTTTAGCTTTAAAAGCATATCAACATAAATTTCAAGAATTTATTGTTTTCAAGCATTAGCTAAGAGAAAGAAAGAAAGAAAGAAAGGAAGGAAGAAAGAAAAAAAATCACAACAATAAAGTAACAACGCTAACCCGCTACTACTACTACTACTAATACTGGATGCCGCTACTGCTTCTGTGTGTTTTATTATAGATTGTCGTCTCTTTTGAAATTAAAACACAAATACAACTGAAAAGTGAAGTCAAACGTTTCAGTCGGCTGTTGTTGGTGAACTTATTTCGCGGTTTATTTTATAAAGGCTCACGATTCGATTATAAATCCCATACTTTATATTAAGTTGTTAAGAGATCAATACAACCGCATATACATACATACATCTACATATATATACATTTATAGATATGTATATATACACACTATCCTATATACATACATATAAGTACTCATTTATATACAGATAACTATACAAGTATAAAAGTATATATATATATATATATGGCTATATATATATATATGTATATGTATGTTCATAAGTGGTATGTTTAAAGTTTAAACCGCACTTCAATCCGTGCTGTGGTGCTAACAGCCCCAGTGTAAATGCCATTGCGTTCAGTAATGTAAAAATCAACTAAAAATGAATTGAGTTGAATTGAGTTGAAATGAAATGAAATGAAATTGCGTGCATTTAACGCAATGAAAGCTTTTTGATAAACGAGATCCGGTTAAATGTAATAATTGTATATGTATGCGTGTGCGTACAACTCCTTCACGTTTTCTTCTGCTTTTTGCTTGGCTTATATAAGTGTCTGTTGATTTTCTTTAGCCATTGAAAGCCAATTCAAGTCAAAGTCAATATATAATAAATAAAAAATAAAAGATTTAATATATATATGTACACAAATTAAATATATACAATATGTATACATACATATATATACCTATATATATATATATATATATGTTCGATATATATCTAAGACTATATAAATACGAATCAATTTACAATTAATTACTTGGTATGGATTATTGGCCATTATATGTAAAATAATTTTAAAAAATGCAGATAGAGAAAGATAAGCGGACTTTTCAGTTAACTCTTGGAATAATTAGAAGTTCGCTGTTTGGTGAATAAGGTTCCTTCTTCAAATTAGAAAATATAACTATAAAAACACATATATCAAAGCAAATATTAGATATATAATATATATAAAAAGTGGGTTAAAAAGCTCGTAGGCTGACACATAGATGACGCTACTAGTATTAAATCCACATGATTTTTCGTTAGCCCTAAGCTTGAAAAGACACGTGTATAAATTCCACAGCTGTTGCACTATTAGTATACGAGTATGTAGCATTTTTAGTGAAGCAACTTTTGTTAGTTTGAAAAAATGGATAAAAATGAATTTCGTGTGTTAATCGCTTTTTGGCAAAAAAAAAATACTACTGAAGCCAAGGTTTGGCTTGATAAACATTATTAGGACTTTGCACGAGGAAAATCAACCGTGGAGAAATGGTTTGCTAAATTTAAACGAGGCGAAATGAGCACCGAGGACGATGCACGCAGCGGACACCCAAAAGAGGCTGTTACCGACGAACACATCAAAAAAGTCCACAAAATAATTTCGGATAACCGTAAAGTGAAGTTGATTGAGATAGCTGAGATCTTGAAGATATCAAAGGAACGTGTTGGACATGTATATTGGGATATGCCAAAGCTCTGTTCAAATTGGGTGCCGCAGCGAGCTCACAATCGACCAAGAACAACAGCGAATTGTTGATTCTAAGCTGTGTTTGGAACTGTTCAATTGTAATAAACCCGAATTTTTGTGTTGATATGTGAAAATGGATGAAACATGGCTCCATCATTTCACGCCGGTATCCAATCAGCCGAGTGGATTGCACGTGATGAACCGACTCCAAAGCGTGAAAAGACACAAAACTCGGCTAGCAAGGTTATGGTACAATATTTTGGGATACGCATGGTATAATATCCATTGACTGTCTTAAAAAGGGAAAAACCATAAACATCGACTATTACGTAGCGTTATTGGAGCGTTTGAAAGACAAAATCGCCTAAAAACGGCCTCATTTGAAGAAGAACAAAGTGACGTTTCATTAAGACAATGCACCATGTCACAAATCAATGAAAACGATGCAAAATTGCATTAATTGGGCTTCAAATTGCTTCCGAATCCACCGTATTCTCTAGATCTGGTCCCCAGCGATTTTTTGCTGTTCACAGACCTCAAGATAATGCTCGCTGGACAGAGATTTCGCGTCAAAAAAGTTGCTTCACTAAAAATGCTATAACTTACATACTAAGAGCGCAGCAGCTATCAAATTTATAAATGTGTCCTTTGAAGGACAAAGCTAATTAAAAATCATATGGATATAATACTAGCAGCGCCATCTATGTGTCAGACTACGAACCTTTTAACTCAACTGTTATAAATAAAAAAAATTTGTATTTAGTGAAATTTAAAAAAAAAAATTTGTTAACATATTCAGTACACATATATTTTAAAATCACGTCGTTTATGCACAATTTTTAAGGATATTACAGCTGAATCCAATGCTGCAATATACTAGCGATTTACAAATAAAGTCTATTTAATGCTAATGTGATTTATTATGACGTTTATAAGGGCAGCGTTTTGTTATTTCTATATTATATTGTGCAATATAATATGTGATATAATATATAATATATAACATATAACATATAATATAAAATTATCCTTCTCTTAGTGAACACGAGGTGATGGATTAAATTAAAGGTGATGGGCTGATCAAAGAGCGCTTCTTCCGGATTCTTTAATTTTTCCAATAATTGATTTTGCTCGTTGGAGCCAATCTAGTGGTATCCTGCCACTCTTTACTAATATAGCTTCATGGTTATAGACTATGGATGTGCACTTGTGTTAACATTTACAAACTTTATTTGTTTATTATTTATTCATTGCTTATTTATTTGCAGTTTTTCATATTTATTTACCATTGATTATTTATTATTTATTATTTATTATTTATTATTTATTATTTATTATTTATTATTTATTATTTATTATTTATTATTTATTATTTATTATTTAT
>KK351302.1:155825-206882 GCA_000671755.1 Glossina brevipalpis | reverse complement strand
TTTATTATTTATTATTTATTATTTATTATTTATTATTTATTATTTATTATTTATTATTTATTATTTATTATTTATTATTTATTATTTATTATTTACTACTTATTATTTACTACTTATTATTTACTACTTATTATTTATTATTTATTGTTTTTTATTTTTTATTATTAGTTTACCTTTTTTTTATTTCTATTTTAATTTGTAGAATTAGTTTTATACTTTGAGCCTTAGATTAGTTATTAACCATCAATTGATAGCAATTGTATAGCTGAGTCTTTCAAAAAAATAAATAAATAAATTTCTTCATTGCTTTTTTGTAAATGAATTTTACTTTTTCCAAGCTAAAATAAAACACTTTTCTATCAGATAGAGTTTTTTCTAATTTTTCGCTCTATTCGCTACTCTCTTCATTACCATAAATAAATAAATATAACTGTCTAATGTCAAACATCACCATCATCATCATTATCACCATCATGATCATCATCATGACTACCAGCGACCGGATAATAACTATGTTAGTTTTATAGCTGCATTTTAAATTGTAGCAAATGTTTTTTCAAAAATAATTTAGAAAAATTCATTTTATTAAAGAGAGAAAATTTTTCATAAATTATTGATTACTACA
This sequence comes from Glossina brevipalpis, assembly GCA_000671755.1. Taxonomy (NCBI): domain Eukaryota; kingdom Metazoa; phylum Arthropoda; class Insecta; order Diptera; family Glossinidae; genus Glossina; species Glossina brevipalpis. The sequence goes on along the minus strand of KK351302.1, from coordinate 206,257 downwards.
AATTGTTATTTATGGAAAATTTAAAAAAATAAATAAAAATAAAATCATGTTTCGTGTTCAACTGGGTTGTTTGGTTATAGTTTGAAAAATGTTCCTTCAGCCAATATTATGGCTGTCTAAGCCAACGGTTTTTTTTTTCTTAGTAGTGAAAGTTTTTCTCGCAATTTACAAGAGAATCAAAATGAAAAAAAAAAAGACAAATAAATAAATAAAAAAGAAATGAAACAAAGATACAGGAAAGCTGGCAGAAAGAAATAAAATCAATTAAAAACGCACCACACGAGTCAAACTCACGCGGAGAGTTCCCACATAATTTACAAGACAAACGCAACTAAATGCTATGCTGAAATCATCGGTGCACAGATCCATACATACACAAATATAGATACACAAGTCTACATACGTAAGCCATGTAAAGTAATTCTTGGTGCATCTTAAAAGACCAGAAGAGCACCCAAAAAAGTAAATCTTTCACTGACGAAGAGTGTGTTAACAAATTTCAGGAGCCCATAAATCTTAACATCATTGTTGGAAGAAGCTAAAGGAAAAAAAGGAGAAAAAGAAAAAATAAAAGGAAAGGAAAAATGAAACAGAATTCAGGTCATTTTAAGGACGGACAAATCGACAGATAGTGAGATAGGCAGACAAATGGACGGACAGGCATAAGGACAGACTTGCATGGATTGTATGTTTGATTATATTTCTCGGCGGTAATTTTATCATTATCAAGCGAAGCGGTATCTTTTACCTGCTCGCTGGCTCGCTTACAGTTCATCTGATCTCGTTAATGATGTTTTTGCAGATTTTACTTATTTGTTATTGTTGTTATTGCTGTTGTTATTGTTGTTGTTGTTGTTGTTATTGCTTTATATGCAATTTTGGTTTCTTAAGAAAGCTTTTTACGCAGATCCAATTTTTGCGTAATTTTTCAAAAGGATAATGGAAAGTAAGCAACAACAATAATAACAAACAAAACCAATAGTCAGCCCTCCTGCGGCCTGCCAAGCCAAACCAAACAAAAGTTAAAGTTTTCGTAACTTTTAACCAAAACGCATTTAAATTAAATGTCAATCAAAATGCAAAACAACAACTACAACAAGCACATAGAAGAAGACGTCTTTTTTTATTATTTCTGTTTTTTTTTTTTTTTTCCTTCAGAAACATTGTTCTGCTTGTTCCCGTTGTTGGTTGTTTTCGGTATTTTTCGGTTAAAAATAACAGCAACAACAAACAAAACCTTAAAATGACAACATTCAACTTGGATTCGAGATGCACGTCAATTCATCACAACACGCTTGGATGAATACATTTCATAAAAATTTACCAACATAAATTCACACAAACGCACACACACACACACGCATACAAACATAGGCACACGTAACATACACGAGCACGCACATTGCAGGTGTATTTACTTATTATAACTGAAGGGTTTTCAAGCTTGGGAAATACAAAAGTGAATGATTTTTAAGTCCCTTTTTGCCTTTTTGCCATTACTTGGCATTGATGTGATTGGATTGTTGTTGTTGATGACGATGATGAGAGCAGCAACAACAATAACGAAAAATAAAATCAAAGAAACAAAAAAAAAAAAGCAAAAAAATGGTAAAAAGTAAAAGGAATTCAACACAAATCCCTGCCAAACTGCCAACCCAAGCATGGCTAATGTATTTATGAAATATTTAAGATAAACAGTCGCCAACGCATACACGCATGATCAGACAGGCAACGCCGAACTAAGAGACGTTTCTTTTAGTTTAAAACTGATATCAAACCGTTGTTGATAATAATTCTTCAAAAATATATGTTTAGGTTTTTTTTTAAGCAAGATCATCGCAATGACGACGACGACGACGACGGTGACGACGATGATGACGACGATGGACGGCAATGGTGATGATGATGCACTAGTGTCAGTTTTAATACCACGGGAATGCAAGAAAAGGCATTGAGATCTTGTTGTTTTTTTTTTTTTTTTTTTTGTGAAAGCTTTTGTTGCAATTTTTTGACAGCAATTAATTTGGCATAAATTTGCACTTTTTTATATATATGTTTGCAGAGCTTTGTTTTTCTTATTTTATAATATATATAATCTCCACAGGAACTTTTTTTTGTTAAAAATTTACTTAACTACTTGCTAAGGTAGAACAGTAAAAAATAACAAAAAAAAAAAAAAAAGAAAAAAAATCCTTAAAAAAATTGTCTATATTGCAAATGATCGCTACAGTCAAGATAAATTGCTGTGTTGGCCATATAACCGGGCAATTAATCAATTGAAATTATCAGCTACAGTACGGTAGCAATAGCTATGGGCGTTCTGCTGTTCACATATATACGCGTTCGCCTTACTTATTTACTAGTGCTACCCCACTGCATTCAGAGAACCATTATTATTATTATTGGGTTTTTGTTCTGTTTTCTTTTGTTAAAACACGGAAAAAAATCTATAATAACAACATAAGAACATACAAGTAACAAACAAACACACACACACACACATACACATCACAGATAACACCATACCACATACCATACGGCAGCCACAAACAACAGAAGCCAAAGCACCTTCAATCGACTTTGCAAAGGAGCAACAGAAAAATAAAAAATACACCAACAAAGTTTCAATTTTTCTCCTCCTTTCCCAGTCAAACACCACCAATATCAGCATAAAACCATTTTGTCTATACATAGACTTTGAACTGCGAGCAATAAAGCTGGCAAGTCTTTGTGAGCTTTTTTTTTTTTTTTGGTATCTCTAATAAAAAATATTTATGATTATAAAATATTTTCATAATTCATAAATATTCAGGTTGCAGTCTCTTTCATTATTAAAAGGCATTCTAAGCTACAGGTCAATAATTTTCTAAATGGAAATTTGTCTTTTTTTTTATAATATATATGTAAATATATGTAAAAATTTTTACAAAGAAAAGCCTAGAGACGGATATAACGATCTTAGAATATAAGTTATTTGAAATTTGAATTTATTTCTACTTTAAGTAGAAACAAGCTCTTTTATTTATACTTAATTATTATTTTAATATGAAACAAATTCATTTTAAACCTATACGCTCTGATTGGTTTCAGTACCGTTAAGAATTTACCTAGTATTGTAAAACTATTTCTAATATAACTAAACGTAGAGTTTACGTAGAGTTTACGTAGAGTTTACGTAGAGTTTACGTAAAGTTTACATAGAATTTACATAAAGTCTACGTAGAGCTTACGTAGCGCTAATGTAGAGTTTACTTAGTGTTCTGCTTCACTACATTTTCTCTTTCTGAAGGAAAAAGAATATATTATAACAAGCGTTAAATCAAAGTCTTATTTAAAATAATTAAAGGCTATCTGAGTTTAATCATCAAAAGTCTAATGAAGTTACTTCATGCCATGCGACTCTTATGTATTTGTATTGGTATGATTACAGCTTTGCTTTCATTATAATAAAGAGCAAGGTGAGAGTAAACTCATTTTGGCTAAGTATGTATAAAAGCAACTACAGCTAAATAAAAAGACACATGGCAGGCGTAGGTCGTCATGTGCGTATCGTAATAACGCAGGCTAGATGAGCATTATATTCAATTTAATATTATAGATAAAAGAAAATTTTCATGTCATTTTTTTTATTAAATAGCTTTAAAGTCTGGTAAAAAAGACAAGAAGAGGTAAAAATTTACAGATTAAGTTAAAGAGAAGAAAACTTGATGATATATGTTAATTTAATCGAAAGCAATAACGTTTTGAAAATTAGCCAAAATTCGCATTTTATTTTACAACATTACTTCGACTAAAACGATAACGCTTCGTAGTCTTGCGAAAAATTTACGCTTTATCAAAATCAGTAGCACGCAAATACTTTGCACGCACTCTGTGTTGTGGCCGATCATTTGTTGATAAAGTCAATGAAATTCGGAAAAGCGGCACATTTCATCTTGCTTCGTAATTCTAAAAAACTAAACATTAACACAAAAGCAACATTGAACTACACGTCTAAGGTTAGACACAAAAAAGAGCTTAATGTTGAGTTATCCACTGAATTACGCTGCAAAACGAAACAAAACGCTGCCGACATAAAACGAAATCGAGCTACTATTGAAGAGATTGACAAAAAACAATGAAGAGTGATGCCATTGTGTAGGTATTACTGTTTCTGCCAGGAGTGATGCCATATTTACATCAGGTACAGTTATCGACCAAAACCGAAAATTTTTGATTCAATAAAATTCATTGAAGAATCCACAAAGTTTTTTTTTTCACTTAAGCAATAGAGTAAATAAGTAACTGAGAGAAGCTCTCATTGTATTTAATTAAATATGAAAAAATTAAGAAGCTTTAAAAGCAAAAGAAAACCGACTATGACGACATTATTTACTTCATTATACGCCTACAAAATATGATATAAAATATTATAAATATCTTCTGACATTAAAGAATATAAGTAAATTGTTAAGTTTATATATGCAGCGCAAAAAATCGACCTGAAACAGTTGTAAAAAACTCAAGAAAGATTTATAGCTTACATAGAGTTTATATACAATCTAGTCCGGCATTAAAGTTGCTTAAAGGAAATACTCAAAGATCGTATAATCGAAGCAATCTATAGTCACATAAAATAATAAATTGTCCACCATTTGTAGCAAATTGCGGAAAGTAACTCTTCTTCTAAGAAGCTTATAGGAAGCTTTCTAGTAAAGTAAACAACTCTATTGCACTCTTAAGTGCCTTTTAACTACACTTGCGTTACGTTAATGAGTATTTAGTAAAACCTATACTAAAATAACCAATTATTTGTCTCAATATCCATTATCAAGCATATCGTAAATCAATAAAATAATTAATAAATAAATAATTTATCGTAACACTAGTAGCTTAAGCAACTTAAAGACTTTGGATTGTCAAAGATTATTTTTTGTTCATCTGTGACGTTAATGGTCACGTAACAGGAAGCCGCTCTGTGTGTTCATATATTAATTGTTAGAGCAAAACTGTTTACTTTTATTTTATTTCAATTTATAAATGCAATGCCAAGGGGATCGGTTCCCTCATGAATGGTTTGTGAAGCATTAGAGATTAAAAGCAAAAGATTACAAACAATTATAAAAATTGTTTGATTATAAAATTATTTGTGCAGTAAATCTCATCATTTATTCAAGATTTGACAAATGTCGTATCGTGATTATCTTCTCTAGCATCTACAAATACTTGATGAATAATTGAAAGGAACTAATTCAATGAAATTTAATGACTACATAATACTACATATTACGTTACTACATAATAGTGATTAATACTTAATACTGTTAATTCAAAGATGCCTCATTTGAACAATAAAATTAAATTAAGTAAAAAAAAGAGTAAATTGCTAGACAGCAAATAGATCTATAAATAGTTCTGTAGTAATCTTGAAACAAATTACGCAAGAAATTAGGAAACAGAACTGCAATAAATATGATTTAAATTAAGGTAAGATAAGATTAAGAGGAGTTTTTTTGGTGTAACTAAATTCTAATTTCATAAAATATTTTGTCAGATTGCTTTGCTTTCCGTATACTTTCTCTTGCAGGAAGTTTTGCAAAAAGCAAAAATTATTAATTTTCAGTATAAGTTCAACTTCAACTTATGATTCGCTTAAGTGCTTGATATGTAAATAATAATGAAAATTTTAGGTTCGCAGACAAATGCTGACACTAGAAAGAGGTCTCATAAGCTATATAACGCGGTAACGACGGGTCGTCAATGGTTAAAAAACCATTGCATCATAAAAGACATGAGCTGAATCTAAGCATAAGAGACCAGCCTAAAAATTCAGTAAATTTCAAATTCTCGAAAAAGTTGTAAAAGTATTCAAAGAATAGTTTGGTCAATTTTGAGGTTATACACGATCTAGAGCACGATATAAGGCGTACGTGGGCGAGATCTCATTAAAGATAGCATAACGATAAAATGTACTACTTTTTTTTAGTACTAACATTAAAGACAGGATAACGAAAAAGTTCTAGAAAAATAACTTTGTGTGTGCTATAGAGTAATTAAAAAACCTCCCTCGCCGATAATTGTTGCTACACAAAAGCTTAGTTTTTATAACACTTTTATATGAGTTTATAAGGTTCAAAATGTGGACCATCCCAAGCAGAATTTCCCCGTTATTTTACTAAGCAAAAGTATTTTATAAATACTCGATTAATCATTTTATCCAAATCAATCATATATTACTGCGAGCTTTTCGATAAAAATTATCTGCCATTAAAACCTATTAATTGTAATTTAGTCAAAAAATGTGAAGAAGAGAAGGAAGAAAGTGAAGAAAAAGAAATTCATAGTAGATAAGTCTAGGCCTTGAAGTAGAATCGAAGAATGTCGCTGTTCTAAAAAATTGGATTCTAATGAGAGAAAAAGATGTACATTTACTCGCATTCAAGCTTCTTCAACGTCAAAACAATACAAGTGCACTTCCGGGGCGACCAAGCGGTTATATACGTTTAAAATATAATCTTACGTCAGATTTTTTTAAAATCATTTTTTCTTTATTTTTATTAAATAATCACTTAAATATTTAAGAATGATATCGAAAAGGTTCCGCGAGAAGTTCGAATTCTTTAGGTTTGACTCAAAAAGTCTATTTTTCGAGTGAAGTCGGCACTACTTAGAACTGCTGTTATCTGCAATTCTTTAGTCGCGTTTCGCTCGAAGCTAAGTTTTTTGTATTTCTGTTCGACTTTATATTTCAGTTATATATAGCCATCCATTTCGTGGTCCTGATTTGGCAATTTTATTTCAGCAAACTAAGTGTAACAGAACTACCATCCAGGGCACCATAAGTTTAATGTAGTGTTTGCCATTTTGCAACACTGATCGCTTAACAACTGCCGAACGTGTGAAAATAGCAAAAATTTACTACAAAAATCGTGATTCTATAGTAGATACGATTCATTACCAGATTAAGGTTGGCATAATCGTCCATCAGAGCACACCATAGGCAAATCTGCGCAAAAGTTTGAAGCAACTGGATATGTAAGAAATTTCTTAAAACCCACACATAATCGAAATGTACACTCAACCGATAAGATCGATGCTGCTAGTAAAAGTCTCGAAGAAAATTCAAATTTCTCAGTTACACTGCATGGACAGCATTCTCATAGCTAAAGCCACTTAATTACCAATTTTTTTTAACGTAAATTTCAAGATATGAATGTTGAGCAATGTTGTGGAGGAGGTCGTGGACGATACCACAAGCCCCACAAGGCGCTTCGGTTTGTCATTGTTGCACGGATGTATAATTTCACGTTTTCGTAATATGAATAGGCCATCAAGATCATATGATTTTTCACCGCTGGACTTTCTTTTTTTTATGTTACACAAAGGATCAAATAATTGCGAATAATTTTCTCTCACCCTTGACATTTTGAAAACAAATATCCGTCGAGTCTTCGCCGAGGTATTGCCCGCTATCAGCAGACAAGTTATTAAAACTGGCTTTAAAATGATTCAATCCTGTAAGATATCCCCCAGAGAATATTTGAATGATCTGAAATATTGGCAAGGTCCAAAAATTGTATCGAAAACAATTTTTAATCTAAATCTCATTCAAATGTGTGTTTTATTTATCTTTATCGCAAAAATACAAAATCGATAACTCTGTAGCTTTGTAATAACATACTCCTGTCAAGGGCTTAAAATTTTGCTAATTAGATAATTTTGACTGTGATTTTTTTAAAAAATCGAAAGGTGTTATCAAAACTATTTTTTAAATATTTTAGCAAACGTATAAAAATGTAGAAAAAAAATGTAGTTTAATAAATTTGTAAAAATTATTTATAATTTGCTACTCAAACAAGAAAACGTTACCGCTTCAATTGTAAACCTTTCAACCTTCGCACGAAATATGGTAACATCGGCAAAGCTATTAAAACTTTTTATATTAAATTTTTTTTTTTTTTTTTTTTGTAATTTTTACTTTCAAATGAAACGCTGACATCATTTGTATTTTTAATACTACATTAAAGCGGCAATTACTGATATCAGTCACATGTACAGACATTTATAAACTGTCGTACAATTCAATCAATAAAAATTAATCAGCCCCCACCAGATTTTTTTTTCGATTTTTCTGATTTTTTTGTTTTTAGTTTATCTTAAATTTCAAGTGGGCGACAATTGATAAATTTTACAATATTGTTGCGAAAAAAAAATAAAACACTAACTCTAACTGGCAAGCGTTACAATTAACATTTAGAAAAAACGGAGACTACAAAAGTTCAGTTAAGGATTGAACAAAAAAAAAAAGATAATCAAAAAAAAAAAAATATAAAAAAAAAATAAGAAAAAAGAAAAAAGAGGTGGTTGTGCTCCATGGCAAACGAACGCATATAATAGACGCTTAATTATAATTTATTACGCGAAATTGGTGCACATTTTGAAATTGCATTAAATGCTACACTTTTGACTCTTAACGTGGTGGTGTACGGTGCTGCACGTTGCACTGAAAGCCGCCCAACAAATAAAATGAACAAAAAAAACATACATATATACATATGTATATATATGTATATATATAAACGTATAATAGCTGAGAGTAATGAAAAAAATCACAATGATTGGGTTGTGTAGCCGTATAAAGTGGTGGCTGGTCAAAATACTTAAAAACATCAGCAGTGCCCTCTAGCAGCCGACACCTGTGTTTATGCTGTTTTCTTGTTTATTGTTATTATTGTAAATAACTCGCTTGCAGTTTTTGTTTTGTTTGGTTTTTTTTTTTGTCTTTTTTAATTTTGGAAAACCGTTTTTGTCCGTTTGCTTTGAATTTGTTTTTTCAAGCACCTGAATTTTCTGGCTATTATGGATGAATGCTTTTCGAACACAACACAAATTGTTAAGCATTGTTATGATTTCATAACTGTCGTTAGGCTTTTCTTTTTCTTTTTTTTTGATTTATTTCTTTTTGCTAAACTCTAAATAAGACTTAATAAAACAAACCCATATATATATATATAGACACACACACACACTCACACACACCCTGCATTTTCTGCATTTATTTATAGTTTAGCCACCATAGCTTACGTTATGATTTATTACAAATTTTTAAAGTTTGATGTTGATTTGAAAGATGTAAAAATTTATTGACAGTAGGGGTGTGTTTATTTTAGGACCTTATAGTCATGTTCGTTGTTGTTTTTTTTTATTATTGTTGCTATTGCCGCTATTATTTTTCGTTGAAATGTTTCGAGCAAATTGCTTTTATAACAATATGTTAACGAAGCACGTGTCCATTTCATAAATAATAAATATTTGAGTTTTTCAAAAATACGTTTCACTTACACGCTTAGAAGTTAAATAATTATATCGTGAGTTTTTTACTATATAATATATAATCAAAAATCAAAACTATATAAATATAAATATTTTATTTATATTATATATTATATAATATTTTGGAGAGAGGTTACCAAAAACTTCCTCAATTTATAAAAGAAACGTTAAATTTTTCAATCAATCAATTGACTTCAAGTGAAGATGTGAGTTCAAAGTGGTAAAAGATAATGTTAAATAAGTGTTCGTACGCGAATTCGCGTTTTATTTATCTTTTTTTTCTTTTTTAATTAACAAAATGCCATTTTAAACAAATATCAATTACCGAGCCGGTAATACGATCCTAATAAATAAATCAATGAGTCATAAGAAAAAAAACATGAGATTACTTGCAAAAGAAGAATTTTTTCTTAGTTTTCTGAGCATTTTTCTTCTGCACTATATCGAAGATTGGGTAAATATTCATTTGATCCAAACTTAGCCACGCATGGAAGGAAGAACGGAGAGCTTATAATTCTGAAAGCTGACCATTCGTATGTCCGTCCATCGGTCCGTTCCACCTGCCCTTCCATCTATTCACGAGTCCGTCCATATGTCCGTCCATCGGTCCGTCTATCCGACCATCCATATGTCCGTCCATCTGTCCGTCCGTCCGTCCGTCCATCTGTCCTTCCATCTGTCCGTCCATCTGTCCGTCCATCTGTCCGTCCATCTGTCCTTCCATCGGTCCGTCTATCCGACCATCCATTTGTCCGTCCGTCTATCCATCCATCGGTCCTTCCATCTGTCTATCCATCCATCCGTCCATTGGTCCGTCCATCTGTCCGTGCATCTATCCGTCCGTATGTCCATCTATATGTCCGTCAATCCATGCGTCTATGAGTTCGTCAGTGTACCTGACTGTGTATATGTTCGTCCATCTGACCGTTCGTCTGTCTGTCGATCTATTCGTCCGTCCATCTTTCCGCCTATCTGTACGTCCACCTGTCTGTTTATAGTCGATATGTCACAACAGTAAGATAACTCGACTTCAGATTCGCAAAAAATGTTGGAAATTATCTTTGAACGCAGTTTGTTATCTAAAATACGAAGAACGCGTCTACAGTATGACATAAGCTATTGTCAAAAGCAAAAATCATTTTAGTTTTGTTTAGTGTTCATACATGACGGTAAATGGAACGATGTAAATTTACCCGTACTTTTTATCGCCTACCAAAGAATAGAAATATATTGTTTTTATGAGAATGTATGCAGCACTTAGAAGAAAGCTTCAGAAGTCTATAAATTCTTAATTAACATAAATTTTTAATTGATCTAAGTATTTCCGTCTGTCTGTCTAATCATCTGTATAATGTTTTGCTCTAGAAAACATCTGTTGAAATGTTAAAATGAAAGCTGCCCGTCTATATGTCCATTCCCCTGTCTATCTGTTTGTTTATTTTTTACAACATTAAAACAACTTTGCTTCAAATTTAAAAAAATTGTTAGAAATTATTGCACGCAAATTGGTATTGGAAATAGCCCAAACAGCCCAGACTAATAACGCGCTTACAATACGACAGAAGCTACGTATTTTTTGGTCATTGCTCATAAACGACAGTAAATAAAACATTGGAAATTTACCCCTATATTCTACGGGTAATCTTATAGTAGCTGTAGAAAATATTTATTGGAAAACATCTGCTATGTCCGCTTAATATTATAAAACATTGCAATTTCCTTCTTTTTTTTTTGTTGCCTTTTACACCCACCACCGAAGATTAGAAATATATTCGTTTTATGAAAACGTTTGCAGCACTCAGAAAAAGCTTCAAAAGTTTATATATTCTTAACTAGCATAAATTCTTAATTGAACTAAGCATTTCCGTCTGTCTGTCTATCCGTCTGTATAATGTTAAATATTCTCCCTGTTGCAAACATTAAGATTTCGCAAATAAACGTTGTACGTTATTGCACGTAGGTTGATATTGAAACTGGGCCAAATCGGTAAAAGGACAAGTACGTGTATAGTATAACATGAACCGAGAATGTCTCGGCTTTCTCGGTTTTTCTCTTCATCACTTATAAACCGTAGCACGTAGATTAAGGAAATTTTACATGTAGTTAACGAAATGCAGGAAATCACCTACACCCACTCATTATTACAAACTATCGATGTTTAATTTTTCTATTTTTTTATTTTTTATTTTTTTTATTATTATTAATAAAAGGATGGCGGAAGCTATTAACTCACAGTTTAACATAATTATCTTAGTTCACATTCTTTTTGCTTTGAAACAAAACGCTGCCAATTTTTTTCTGTCCAAAACACGTCGACTTTAGTCCTTTAAAATAGAGCGTTCCTACTTATATCGAGGACCTTCCATTACATTTCGATCCTTGCCTAAATATCTTTTGCACTAATAGTTATATTTTTATATACAAATACAGCACGAACAAGTTTATCATCTTCTTGCTTCAATGAGGGACTCAAGTAAGCTCTTAAGAATCAAGACTGGAAATCTTTCAAGTCGCATCAGGGTATAACATAATCAGCTTCATTTTAAAACACTATCGTCAGTTGTTTTCAATGTGCCATTTAATTTTTATTTTTGTAAATGTTTTTTAAATGTCTGCATTTATGCGAAGAAAACGCAATTTTCCGCAAGCTTTAGTTTTCCATTTCCCTATAAAAAAATAAGCAGTTGACGGTCATCAATTGCTGTTGGACACTTAAGAGTGCCATGCTCCATTAATTTCAACTTGTGGGTGCTGCTTATTGAAGAATTTAAAAGTGCTTGCCTTCATAGTATTATAACGATGGAGAAGGTGCGAGAGGGAGGAATATTAAACAAAAAGTCCTGTTAAATGCAGCAGAACTAGAGAAATAATAGAGACGACGAAAATAAGTAAATTGAATTGAAGACTAATGATATGGAAACACGATTTTTCTCTTGCAATCAATTGCTCTAAAGATGATAAAAAATAATACTTAAGGATGGAAAACATTTTTCTTGATAAGTTTATGATCATTTTTGCACAATGAGTACCAAACGATTTAAGTCCTTTAGTTCATTTCACAAAAATTCATTTAAAACTTACTGCACATTCCCTGAATGAACTTTATGGTTTAAGCTTACTTCAAAATAGATAGCACATCTTTTGAAGCGATACGTTACACTTACTGCATGCCAATAAAATAAATTATGTACGAGCTTTTTATAGTTGCATTGAATTCCTTCTTTAAAATTTATTGTCAGTCATCAATCGATTTAAGTCGCTTTCCATTAAATGAAAATTTAAGAAATGTTCATAAATAACTACATCTGTAAAAGTCGCTTTAAGTCGCTTTCCATTAAATGAAAATTTGAGAAATGTTCACGAACAACTACACCAGTGAAGGCAAAAGTCTCCATTTGTAACGTTAGTAATGTCATCAGAAATTCTTCTATGGAAGATTCGAACCCTGATCTAATCGTAAGATTTAGGCCAGAAAGATTAAGTACTTCTCTACTTTAATCCTTTATTTCGCTTCACGCAAATGTGGCTAACACATCGATCAATAATTCTCGGGAAAAAAACATAACATTCACTAACAAGAATCTCATTTATTTTTCCAAGTTTCCTTAAATCACTTGACAATGTTATGTTATATTGATGAGTTTTTTTACTAGTTACAAAGCTTTTACTTTGTACTACTTTTCTTACTTTCAAAATAATGCAAAAATCCGAATTTTGCTTATTTATTAAAATATTGCTTTTGGGGCGGAAAGAAGTATCACTAAAACTTAGCATTGGCTTGAAAGGCGTTGCGATGATTATTCTGCATAGAAAAGTACAATTTGCCCGTGGTTTACTCATTCCAAAAGAGAACATATGAACTCTAGTGGCCGCCTAACAGAAGCGGCGGCCCTAGATATCACAAAAAAAAAAAAATCTTAAAAATGATTCTCGATAATAGAACAGTGGGCTTGAAAGAGGCTACTTCTGACATCCTGAAAACATCAAGTTCAATGCTTTACCTAAGGATTTCGACATGAAAAAAGCTACTTTCCAAATAAATACTAAGTTTTGCTTACAATGGAATACATGCCCTGCGTCATGAGATGGAGAAAAATTGCTGCCCCAAACGCATCTCCAGATATTATTGCATCTAAGAGGCTTTTACAGTTTTTAAAAGGATGCTTTAAACAAAAAAAACTTTAATCATATAAGGATATTATAGCCAAAATTGAAGCACCTGTTGAGTGATTTGTTCGACAGCCTACCTGAAGGAGACAATATTGATAAATAAAAACGAATTTCGCATATAAACAAAAAAAAAAAAGAAAAAGAATTCTCTTCTCGTTGTCCCAACAATTATGGATCGATACAGAATATGTGCATCACAACTAATGAAGGCCATTAAAAAATTCTTCTCGTTTTCAATATCTGTCTCTCTGTCTTCTTCTTCCTGGATTAACTAACAATTTCTTATCCTCAATTTGCGTTTTATTAAGATAAGAAACATTTTTAAAAATCTTTTTAAATAAATTTTTCTTTAATTAAAGTATAACATATCTGTTACATGTATGTAATAATATAATAAATTAACATTCACAACAACAAACAGTACTCTATTACCACATTTAACATCCATCACATTAAGGCAGACACAAAATCTTGTTGATTAACTCCTGACGGCAATTTGCATATTACCAGCGATATAATGTTATTAAAACTAAGAGATATTCAAGTAAAGTAACAAAAAAAAAAGAAAAAAATAAATGACCAAACTCGCTGGAATAAAATACATGAAGACATGTGAGTCAATAACAAACAACATAGCAACAACAACAAAAAATTTACATTATTGCTGTGTAAAATAACAGTCAATGACATACAGTCTGCCTGCCAATAGTTTCCTACAATTCATTTTATAACGGTTTAGTGAGGCGAGATGATGACGATGGTGACGACGAAAACGACGGCGACGACCACGACGACGACCACGACTACGATGATAATGGTGATGATGATGAAAAGGAGTAGGAGGGGGAGGAGATGGTGGAAAAGTTTATAAGAAGAGAAGTGAACCGAACACACAAGTGTGAATTTATATTACATACATACATACATACATACATTCATGCATACATACATACATCTATACATACATATATCTATACACACATATATACATATGTATAGATTGGTGAATAGACAAGCATCTTAAAAATGCATTAATTCTAAATTTTTTCTTTCTTTGAGAAATGAACGACAACGACATTAAATGGAAATTTTTAATTGAAGCTGTAAAATGCTTAAAAAAAAAAATTGGACGTCTTTTTATATATATAAAATTTATATTCAAATACACACATATATACGCGTGAACGTTTTTTAAGCAACATGCACACACTAACGTACATCCGTCCGTAAAGAGAGTTTTATGTATATTTTATGTTATAAAGTTGATGCGTGTTGCATTTGAATTATTGCATGTTTACTAGAGTTTGTTAAAGAAAGGAAGAAAAGAAGTAAGAAAAAAAAAGCGAACAAAAAAAAAATAAACTAAAGTTAAAATGAAGTAAAGCAGGCCTAAAGGAGCGGTCAACAACAGACCAAACGTCGACGTTGCGAGCACATGAAACGAACGTTACGTATAAGACGGACGGCGAGACAGACAGACAGAAAGACAGACAAACTGACAGGCGGACCAATATATGAATTTTAACTAAGTTAACATAAAGTTGTGAAAGAGAACAAGAAACAGTGTACCGGCATCAATACATACATACGCACATACACATGTACATAAAACACGGCACTTAACTTTGTTGCTTTCAGAACGCAACGGATTAATTATCGCACGCGTTTTCAGTGTCAGCTTTTTACATGCACATATGTATCATACCAAAGCAAACCAAACGTCCACACAAACACACCCAAATTTGCTCTAAATCCTTTGACGCGCGAATACGATATCATTTGCTCTAGAAAATGGCCGCATTTTGAAAGTAAAGAATTTTTTTTTTTTTTGATTTTTTTTCTTTTGTTTCGTAAAAAATAAAAAAATAAAAAAAATTCAAGAAAATTAACAAAAAAAAAATTGTTTTATTTACACTTAACTATGTATGGCCTGCCGCCTGACATTACAGCAACCAACACATCATCTGACCTAGATTTTTATTCTACAATGTTTTCAATTTAACGGTAAAAAGTTTTCTGATATTTTTTCTAATTTTTTCTTCAAAACTTTGCGGGGAAAGAAAAAATGAAAAAAAAAAAAAACTAGAAAATAAGTTTTATGTCATAACACACATTAGTGCATATGGAAACGTATGTTTGGGTGTGTGTGTATGTCATTTATTGTTTGCAAATTTTATTGTTGTTAATTTGGTTTTGTTGATAGAATAAGCAAAAAAAAAAACCTGAAAACGCAAAACGTTGGAAAACAAAATACACACACACACACACGCACACATACATACATAAATATTCGTATACATTCACACTGATCATACTGACTTAAAACATGTCAAGTGTCACGATGGTCAAAATGGGACATGCTGCTATAACTGTGTGGTGTGGTAGTGATGGTGGTGGTGTCCGCCAATGCTTCACTAAGATAAATTTTTCGTTTCCTTTGGGTGTCATAGACTATGTAACAATGTGCCACATAGTATGTTTGTTCAAAACGTACAAGCATTGAATTGTTACTGTTGTTGCTTGAATCCGCCACAGTTAGTTCTACGATTCTTTGATATACACACACACACACACACAAACACACACGTGAACAGACAGACAGACATCTTTCCTCGACTTTCCTTATGACTGAGTTTTTCTGGCTTGTTTGTTTATACATATGAACACTCACTCACACATGCACACTCGCACGCTCGCACACACACTTACATACACGCATACATTCATATTAATACATATACACAAAAGCATTTGAAAATAAAAAGCAATTTGTCGTTGTCTTAACCTGTCAATAGCTTCTCCTAAGCTAAAATTCACCAGAGGTGGCAAATAAGTGACATAAATGTTGAAACATTTTGCCAAAAGGAAAATTTTGTAAAATCCATAGCAAATTTATGAAAATCAATTTCAATTTTTATGAAATTTAATAAGAAAAATTTATTAAAAATATTTTTAAAAAAATTTCAAATATTTTTTATTAAATGAAATCTAAAAAATTTCGTCTACGAAAATATGAAAATTGAAAAAATGCATTTATTTTGTATTTTTTATGAAAATTTATTTTTTCAAAAATATTTAAGAACAAAACGTTTAAGTATTAAGCTTGCTTATGCAAATTTTGCGCTGACTATTAAAACAAAAATTGACCGAAATTTGAATATTTTTTTCTTGTAAATAAAATTTATTGCTACTCAGTGGAATTAAATCATTGTATTGTACACAAATGTCTTTGAGCACTTTGTAAATGACATGTATTAAACAGTCAAACTGATATCAACTTTAAAGTTAGATAGAGTAGATAGCGGAGTAGAAGGTAGAGTAGACTATAGTACCGACACATAGAAATGAACGGTAAGAGATGAATTTATGATTTTAATGCTTCAATATATTCTAGTTTTTAGTTAATTGAAGTTAAATATTACTCTTTAAAAATTTATTCCTTCTCTTTTAATCGTATTCATCACATAATATTACGTACATTATACCTAAAAGACGTTAATGATTTTTCTTGCTTTAGTAAGGAAAACGTAGGAATGTGCACCGAGATACCCCGTAAAACATTAATCTAAGAATCTAAGCACTTTTTGGTCTTTACTTATGTCGTTAAATTCCACTATATATCTCTATATATTTTTTTTATTATTTTAATGAACTTAGTGGCAGCGCACTGGCAATGAATAGCCCTACGACGTTGGACAAGACCATCACGTAACTACTTTCGCATTACCTCGAGATGGACCTTTTAATGAACTTAGTGATAGCCCACTGACAAGTAATGGCCCTAGTACTTTGGACAAGACTTCCCCGGAATCTCTTTCGAGTTGCGTCGGTATGGGCCTTTAGGGATTGGTGATCCCCCTTAAAGTTATCCTACCTCCAACTTTCTGAGGTTATGAATTCGAATGCACCCTTCGCGCGGCGTTACTTTAGAGGATATCATACCGAAAAGTGGTGTATTTCTGTCATCTTTCCGGATCTCCCAGCATGACTGCTACTAGGTTAGTCGATGCGATTTCGTCATCCAGATATCTGTGAAGCGTATTTCTCTAAAACACTCAAGCCGCGCAAACGAAATTCTGTACTCCGCAACATCATGTGTGCTTCGACATAGATCGCATGCGCTACCTGTTCACAATCCAACTATAACTTCCGAAATTTCCTTTCCCGTCAGAGTTTGGGTTACGAAATATTTTCTTTCTCCATGTTTTCTCCTCACCCAATGTTCAACATATGGTATTAAAGCGTAGGTCTACCTTTCTTCTTTCTTTCCATTAACACCCTCTGTCGGATATTTGTTCATAATCAGCGTATGTCGTTGTTACCTTCTTCGGCTGTTCTTTCCTTTTTTCCCGTTGGGTATGTATAATCTTCTCCTCTTGTAAGTGTAAAACCTATCTCTATCTAACTGCCTACCTGAACGTCTACCTGCCTGAAATACTCACGAGAGCTACGTTTGACGCATATGTATATGCTTAGCGGATGTTCATGAAAAAAGTGTTAGTTGTGATCTCACATCTATAAGCTTTTTGACCCTTTCGATCGTGTTACGAAAAATATATCTTTTAAGTTTAAGTTTCTGCCTATTAGTGTATTAGTGTATCTTGACTTTACAATGTTGCCACCTTAAAGGCATTTACTCGCCCAAATCACCATTTTCCAGCCTCGTTGAAGAGTTAAGAAATATTAGTCATCGAAATGGTTTGTTATAAGCTTTTTTTCGGTTGTTACGGTTTTGATTATCACCTATGTTAGAAAAAAAAACAGTCAGAAGGCTTAGAAAACAATATAAGACGACACAAACCTTTTATTAATTTTAAAAATCAATGGTGTGATTTGGCACACAAATCAAATCTTGCTTACCACTTCTGATGGCTATTGCAGCCAAGCTTTTGTTACTTTTCCAACTTCTTTTTTTTTTATAAATATGAAAAAAAAAATTTTCGTGGTAAGTGCAGCTAATTTTTAAATGAACATATTAAAAATGCTTAAGGCTTCCAATGATTATTTCGTAATTGATATGAAAGTAAGTAGAGAAACATGCAGAGAGGTGGAGTGAATTTTAAAAGAAAAGGTGCAGATATTAAAAAAGGAAACCAGAAGCTATGATTTCAATTTCCTTAGTTTTTAATCAATCAAAGGAATCAAAACAGCAGAATCAAACTTAATAGAAAACTAATCATTAACAATTTGTCAACAGAAAAGAACTTTGACGTGTGTCATACACATGTCATGGCAAGATAAGGACATATTTAATTTTATTCTAACTTTTGAAAAAAAAAACCGTCGGAGACTTCGTAAGATATATATAAATAAATATACCCAACATAAGATTCTTATTTTCTTATTTTCAACATGTCAGTCCATCCGTTAAATCGCCCGTAATTTCAACAATTTGGGTAAAAAAAAAGTGTCTCTGTAGATGTATTCGTAAATTTGGGCATCGATGCATCCGCAACAACAAAAAAGCAACTTAAAAAAATATAGAAGTCAAAAAAACCTCAAAATATGTCATTTTAAAATTTCATATTTAGCAATAATTATTTATTATGATTATTTTGAAAATTTTCATAAACCAATGCTCCTGGCCAGGCTATTGCCAGGCTAATAATCAATAATAAATTCTCCGATTATTGTATATTTGCTTAAAATGCTTGTGTTGAGATTCTTAATGATACGTTTTAAAGAGAATATGATTTTTCGGTTCATTTACATTCTATTCTATTTTTTAATTAGTGACTTGATAATTGAAAAAAATATTGTAAACTACATTTTTATTCTCTTTAATGTTTCTCCTTCAAACCCACGGTTCTGCTTTGCACTAAGATAGCCATTTTGACTTTTAAATTTAATAAGAATTTAACAAATAAAACTAATGAAAATACCGCAATATCTTTATAAAAGTGCAAAAAAAAAAGAAAAAAAAAAGTTCAACCAAGTGTAAAGAAAAAAAACGTTAATACTACCAGTATAAGCGTCACCATCATCATGAGCATCATCGTCACTATTCGTGTCATCATCAACACCCCACCGCCACTACTACCACTATTACTACTACTACTACTACTACTATTGCTATTATACTACTACACCATCAGTTAACCACTTGCCTTTAAACAATTTCCATAAACACTAAGTAAGTGCACGCAAAAAAAAAAAAAAAGAAAAAGACAAAAGCCAAACCACACTATACTATACAACAACAGTTTAACCATGTCAAACTCTTTCACATGTGAGTACACTTACCTAACCATTTAGAAATACACACACATAAACATGCTTACATCCATATACATTGGGGACATTCACAAATGCTTATAAACATAATAATAAGTTTTACATAAAATCTACAAAGCGAAAAAAAAAAGAAAAAAAATATAAAAAAATTTTACAAAAAAGCCATCTACCGTTATGCAGCTGAGTTGGCTAACCAAAATATGGCCTGCATAAAATTTCCCAAAAAAAAAAAAAACAGAAACAAAAAAAAAATTGCTTTCATGGGAATAATTTTTACAACACCTAAAACATACACACACACGCACCTATTTCACCTAGCGTATGAAAATAAATGTGCCATAAAATGCATTTTTAACTATACACGAGCATAAAATTTTACGGTAAAATTATTATACAAAAACAAAAAAATGAATCACATACGCGAAGCATATGCGCATGCGCATTAGGAAAAATGCCTTTGTATAGTTTTCAATTGTCCGTGGTGTGGTGACGATCAATTGTTTATTATACGCCCATACGTTTTAGTGCGCCGATTATTTATGATGCTTTCCTAGAACAAAACATCGCTTGTCGCGCGCGTTTTTTTTTTTATTTTATTTTTACTATTTTATTTAAAATATTTTTAACACTCTTTGACTTTAATAAACCATTTTAATGATTATTAAACTCAAGAAGATTTCTTACAGAAATTAAAAAATAAAATAAAAAGTTCACATTGACGAATTAACGAATAAAGATTACAAGGAGAGATGTGATATGTAGAACACTCCTTTAATGCCAATTGAAAGTAAGCGGCGTGAAAGTGTACTTATATATATATGACGATATGTGGTGCAGTTTGTTAAATTATAAATGAGATCTAATTCTAATGCTCGTAATGCTCGTAATGCAGTGTTGACGCCCTCGAAATTGTCATTATATTATTTCTGTTTATTTGAACCATTGCATTTGCATTTCCTTGCTTCTATACAAAAAGGATAAACCTATGAAAACTTCCGTGCGCTGATTTCTTACAGTGCTTCTTACGCAACTCTCAACAATCAATTCTTTTCGATCTGCTGGCAGTATATCTATATGGAGGTAAAATATCTTCAAATGCAAATAAAATAAATTAGTAAGAAAGCCATGGACGAAAGGGACGAACGGATAGACGGACGAAGAGTGGGCGATGGAACGGACGACGGGGTTGACAATGGGGCGGACGAAGGGCGAAGGAAGTGCGGACGAAGGGGCGGACGAGGGGGCGGACGAGAGGGCGGGCGAGAGGTCGGGCGAGATGTCGGACGAGGAGGCGGACGAGGTGGCGGACGAGGTAGCGGACGAGGTAGCGGACGAGGTAGCGGACGAGGGGCGGACGAGGGGCGGACGAGGGGCGGACGAGGTGGCGGACGACGAGATAGACGAAGCGACGAACAAAAGGACGGACGGGAGAGATTCGAAGGGACGGCCGAAGGGACTGGCGAAGCGACGGGAGAAGGATAGGGCGATAGGATGGGCGAAGGGACAGGCGACGAGACGGATAAAGAGAAGAATGAATGGACGAACGACGGGACGGATAAAAGAACGAACAAAGGAACGCGGAAATGGACCGAAAAGGTGAACTAACGCACTGACCTGTAGGACGGTCATAGGAACGTATGGAAATAGGAAGATCTTTCCGTGGATTAAGGTTTTCTGTGACAACTTTGTGAACCCGTTTGAATGCAATTAATTGTTCTGCCATATGACATGGAGCGATATGCCGCGCAGCTAGTGAAAACAACGATATATTATTCTTTTAAATACCCGTCCAGAAGGTGTCCTTTGTACGCACAAGTAGGTATAAGAGGGAGTACGATTTGCAAGAAGAAGAAGAGGGAGAAAAAGATCGCAGTGTTTGTGAACATTCATGTACGACCTAAAAGTAAGAACATAGAAAAATGAGGTTCTCTCTTCATGAGAAATTTCTATAATAAGCTTCTTAACCTTCGAAGAGCTACGAGAACAACAAGAGAGAGGATATGTCTCAGCAAAGGCAGACTAATTGAAAAATTGTGGAGATGCTTTAGAAGTATAAAATTCAATATTTCCTAAAGACATAATACCCACTGAAAGCTGAAAGAAAAATTGGTGAAATAAAAATGTCCGTCAAAAGAGTGAAGAAGTTTGACACAAAACAATAATGAAAACGTTAACTAGATCTTAATTAATAATTAAAATTAAAAGGAATTTTTTGAGAGGAGTAATGACATTTCGAAGTGTTTATTGTTAGTTTACACAAGACATCATTAATGATGACAATAATGGGTATCGGTATATTTAAGGGCGCGCCTAACTCTCATAAAAGTATTTCTAACTCTTTTTCGATAACATTTACTTTTGTTTTAAAAGTCTTTTGAAACTTTGCAGAAAAAATACCGCGTAATCTATCTCTCTGGTTTCTAATTAACAATAACAATAAACAATAAAAACAAATTTTTTTTAGAAATTATTTTTCAATTGGCCTTTAACCTCAAAAGAAGAAAAAGACAAAACTACAAGTGTCGTTCACGATCATTTACATACACGCATGCAAGATATTACATCGCATAAACGTGTTTGTTAGCGAACATATCGCGCTTGTCTGCGCGACTTTGTGTTTGTCTGAGCGTGAGCGCTTATAGAAACCATCGATAATGACAATCATTTATGTACATATGTTAAACAATTCATGGCATATATCGATACCACATATATGTTTATATTTATATGTATATATATGTACAATATATATACAATATACATATATATTTGTTCGTACAAATATTCAAACGACATTCATACCTTTTTGTTCATGCATGCATACGTATGGACACACGTTCGTACATACGTTGGATATAGATGAATGTATTGAAATTCATATGCATGCAGTTTGTATGTTTAGTTATGTGACCATTAGCCAAGGCAGCGCTGCAGATTTATCATTTTCATGATTAATGAGTCTCTGTTGCGAAATAATTGGAAAACAACACTAAGCAACATCATGTTGTACAAAATAACGAAAACAACAACGTAGCAACAACAACAACAACAGTAATAATAAGAATATTGCTGCTGTTCATCATAATGCGGTGTGTGGTGATGATGACGATGATGCTCTTTGAATCTCTGTTTAATTTTTTTTTTCTTAATTTTTTTATTTTTTTGTGTTTTCTGTAACGCCCCAGGATACAAACGGTGCCTCATCAGCATACGTGTATATGTGTGTGTGTGTGTGTGTGTTTGTCGTTCTCAGCAACATCATCACCAGCATCAGTATCGGCCAGTGAGATATAAGTGTAGCTATTGTGGAAAGTTGGTTTTACTCGATCAGCTTGACTAGCTAGGTGGACGATGCTGATATTTATCGCTTCTTTTGCCATAATATGAGACGCGTAATCAGAATCGCTGTGATGAATGGTTGGTCACATCAATACGGAATTTTCGGTCTAATTGGTATGCTAAGCAAATTTGTCGTTGTTGTTAAGCAACGTTGTAATGCAAACACGACAACAACAGCATAGCACAGCATAAGGTGTTATTGGACAAAGGACGTGGTGGCGCCAAATGGCCACAACTCATTAGAGACTTTTGTGTATATATGTGCACGTACGCAGATATGATGATCATGTTCAGTGGCCAAAGTAAATACAAGCACGTATTTTATATATATATATATGCATGTGTGTGTCTGTGTGTGTGTGTGTGTGTATGGAAACTAAATTGCAATTGATTGTGAAAAGTTTTACATTACAAACGCGATCTTTTCTCTGCCATTTTCTCAACGATTAACTGTTCTTGCTTGCTGCTGCAGCAACAGCAGCAGCTACTGCCATTCTGGCAGCATAAACTCAATTTTTAACTTTAGGTCAAAATTCATCCACGCCGCACCATACCATATCATGGTAGACCAGGGAATCAATTACGAATTTATTACGCTTAGATGTGTGGCAGATAAAATTATTTTCAAAAGTTTCCTATTTCATAAGACTAAAAGAGACAACAACAAAATCAATACTAACACACAAATGAGGACGCAAAATTAAGCCTGAAATATAACGAAATAAGAGAAACAAAGAAAGAAAGAAAGAAAGAAAGACAAAAAAAGGAAAAAAAGGAAAAACGATTGTACGCAATATTAAGAAAATGTAACACAACGAATCCAACTAAACATATACCGTGATGATCGGATGGTTGGATACTAAGCCGTTATAATTTCGGCTATCTTTGGACGACGATATACTTTTGGTTTTGGCCATGCAGATATCGAATTGCCATTTTGTTGTTGCAGCGTAAAGTCAAGATCAAGAGTAAATGAAGCGCGTGAAATGCAAATTCCAACACTTTATCACCAACAATGTTATGCCACAGCTTTGAATTTCACTTTGCGGTTTTAAAAGACGAGGACAAGTGACACCTAACAAGACTTAGCAATGCAACGAGCATCCTGTGTCTGTCTGTCTGTCTGTATGTTGGTCTCTCTCTTTACAATCATCAAGTACATATATATATAAATATCTATATACGTGTATGCACGTATGTATATATATATTTATATATTTATATATACATATATTTTAGCACATAATACAGATTAAAAAGAGAATAAAAATGATAACAAGATCTAAATTGAGGTTAGAGTTACATACTAAGTACAGTGACACTACATTATTTAAGAAAATGCTTCAAAATATAGGTGCGAAAAGATGTCTTTTCTGTTCTTTTTATATCTGGCCTTTTTTCTTTTCTTCTCTTTTCTTTTCTTTCCTTTCCTTTTCGTTTCTTTTTTGCATCTCCTTTTCTTTTTTCTGTCCTTTTCTTTTCGTTTCTTTTTTCTTCTATCCCTTTCCTTTTTTTCTTTTCTTTTCTTCTCTTCTTTTCATTTACTTTTTTCTTTTCTTGTGTTTTCTTTACTTTTCTTGTCTTTTTCACCATTCGGTTTCTTTTTTTGCTTTTCCTTTCCTTTTCTTTCCTTTTCTATTCTTTTCCGATCTTCTGTTTTCTTTCCTTTTGTTTTCTTCCCTTCTCTTCTCTTCTCTTCTCTTCTCTTCTCTTCTCTTCTCTTCTCTTCTCTTCTCTTGTCTTCTCTTCTCTTCTCTTCTCTTCTCTTCTCTTCTCTTCTCTTCTCTTCTCTTCTCTTCTCTTCTCTTCTCTTCTCTTCTCTTCTCTTCTCTACCGTTTCTTTTCCTTCCTTTTCTTTTCTTTACGTTTCCTTTTCTTTCCTTTTCTTTCATTTCCTTTTCTATTCTCTTCTATTCCTATATTTTTCTTTCTTTTCTCTTCTTCTTCTTCTTTTTCTTTCCTTTTTGTCTTCTTTTCATTTCCTGTCTTTTCTTTCCGTTTCCTTTCCCTTTCCTTCTCTCTTCTTTTCTTCTCTTTTCTTTTCTTTTCCTTGATTTAATTTTTCTTTCTTTTCTTTTTCTTTTCCTTTCCTTTCTTTTCCTTTTCTTCTCCTTTTCTTTGCGTTTCCTTTTTTCTTTTATTTTTGTCTTTTCTTTTCCTTTCTTTTCTTTTATCTTCCTTTCTTTACGTTTCCTTTTCTTTTCTTTTTTCCTTCATTTTCATTTTCATTTCTTTGCTTTTCTCTTCTTGTCTTTCTTCCCTGTCACTTTCTTTTCTATGCTTTTCCTTTACTTTCTCTTCTTTTTTGTTTTCTTTTCCTTTCCTTTCCTCTCTTTTCTGCTATTTTCCTTTCTTACCCTTCTATTTGTTCCTTCTCTCACACTGAAAGTCATCTCTTCTTCGCTCTTCTTTCTTTATGTCGGATCTTATTCCAAGCCTATTTGTCTAACAAATTCTGTCTACGATTCTTTTCATCAACTCTCGCAAACTGTACACTTTTTCAGGTACTATCTGTACTATATGCATCCTTCCCTCTACCACTTTTCCTTTTTTCCTTTCTACCATTCTTCACCTTTCTTCAATTTATTGCATAGGTGTCTCTCTATCTAATATATTTAATGCGATAATCAATTATCTTTCAAAGAATAAACTAAAATCATCAAATATTTCACTTGAAGTAATTACAGAAACTGCGCCTTAAAAAAATGCAGTAACAAGTGTTAAAGTTCATTTGTGAGTTGTTTTAATCAAGAAGTTTTTTTTTTCAGATTTTCTAAAGATAATGGTACTTCCCGCAACCCACTGTGCACCCAACATATTAAGCAGACAGTAACAGCAACAGCAAGACAATGATGCATTTGTAGCTTAATTTTAACACGCAAATTTGTACTTTAAGAGAAAAATGCACATCCTTCTCTGAAACTGAAATGTCACTCAATTTAGCAAAACATAGAACAGAAATGACAAAAAGAAAAAAAATGAAAACCAACTTTTTTATCTAAATAACAAAGAAGAGACATTAAAAAAAGGAGGAGAAACAGCCAACGACTATAGCGATCATGAAGAATTAAAATCGTTATACAAACATTAAAGAATAATGTCATGGTGTATGTTTATCAGAGTTTGATTGTTAACGATAACAATTAAGCCGCAAAAGGATGTTTTGCGTTACACTTTCAAATGTAAGCAATTCGTCAGTTGAAGGGTTCCACTCGTCTGACGGCTGATTGGGTGTAGTACACATTTGCATCTGCCTCTGTATTTCAAAATGAGTGGAAGCAGTTAAAATATAAAGGGAACGCAAAAAAACGAGTGTGACTGAATCGGACGGCGCAACGTACGGCAGGCTAAATGATAAATCGCATGCATAGCTGGAAGTCAAGCCGACACAATCTACGCAGCTGCGTCATGCAACCTTTGACGACGAACGACTACTATTCGCATGTTATTCGCCAAACAATAACAAACGTACAGAGGCATTCATTCAAGTCATTCCATCCATATTCCATTAATATCTATACATACAGATATACATATATATATATATACACTCAGCCAGACGTACACAAACAATGCAATTTTGTTGTTTAGTCTTTTGCACACTATGGTTCGAGCGATCCATCCCAAAGACATTTAATACAAAGACGCTGCTCCATCGTTGACTAGAAGAGGAGACACTGACTTTGATGCTGACTTTTGTGTACATAGGCATATGAGTGTGCATTGGAGACTACATGCGGAAATGCAATTTTGTCATTATTTATGGATGTGTGTATTAAGCATTGCATGCCTTGACTCGCTGGCCGAACTAAGCCCCAAAGAAGAGTTACACAGAGGTATGTACTGCTTTCCTCAGAGTTGGTCATCTGCACTGTGCATCTCGTTGGCTGCACTTTGTTTGCTAACGGTTTGCTATTAGATTAATTTCTATTCAAATTTTTATTACTAACATTATGTTGCTGCTCTTAACAGCTCATACAAGGGGACAAAAGTTACACAGGCGCGCCTACTTAAAAAATTCGTAGCACATCGAAAGACAAGAGTTTTGTCTTTCGTATCTTTGTGTGTGTATATGTGTGTGTATAAGTTGTGCAGCAGTATTAAATGAAGCAACAGCAGCAACCAACAGAAAATGCAATAACAACAACAACAACGCCAACAATGCTGGAATACTGGACATGTAAAAAGCTAATTAACAGCATCATCATAAAACTAACGAGATGTAAAGCATTCAAACACACGATACAGTGAAGCGACACAACCAACCAATCAACTGACAACAAATGAACGAACGGACGAAAAAAGCGGATGACAACAACATTTGAAGAAAGAGAACGAAACGAAAACCATTCAACAGGTCATCTCATGTGGGGTGATCTCGATCACAAAGCGTGCAGCAAAGCGCTGCATACAGCAGAGTGCAGGCGAAACAAATAAACAAAATTTATTTACCAAAGCATGCGCTCTGACAATAATTTATAACTCTCGTGGGAATTGATCAACTTAACGTAATTATTGTAACAAGAGAAAGTTTGACAAAGCATCGAAATAAAATATTTAACGTTAATCTTACCTTTGTATATGTCCTTCTACGCCAGGCGGCAAGGCTCCGTCGGCCACGATATAAACAGGTTGACCGGCTGCACCGGCAGCACTGGCATACTGTAAACCACCCTGCACTACAACTTGACCGTCAGCGACTAAACCACTTAAATCACTGCCCGAATAAATTTCAAGACCTTTTTGGTCAGAGGTCGTGGTATAAATGACTGTTTTATTACCATCGTTGTAAATTAGATCGATATGTTTTTCACCCGGATATAATTCGGGATCTAATTTAGTGGGCATCGGCAGATGAGGCAATTGTTTTGTAGTGCCATCCTGACCGGTAGTAGTATAAATTATTTGACCGGTTTGTTGTTTTTTTGGATCATCATAAATATCAACTTCGGTTTTTACTACCGCTTCCGTGTCGTAATGTTGCAAGACGGAAGCATCCAATGGGGATGTTTGATATACTCCCGCATGTTCGTTGGCCATTTTCTGCGCCTGATTGAACATAGCTGCCGCCACTGCATTATCGCTAGGCATTAATTTCGAGGGATCACTTACAATGCGGGTAAGTATATGTTCACCAGCCTCATTACGCGACAGTATATGATGTTCTCCGTTAATGATCTCACGCGAAATGATTTGCTGTTGCTCACCGTTTGGTCCGACAACGCGTATTATTTGATTTTCATCGAATTCTATTTTAGCAAGAGGTTGATTTTCTGCACTCGCCTGAACAGCATTTTGCTGATGATTTAGCTGAGCCACCATACGAGCATCAATTACATGTTCGTCTTGTTGTCCTCCTGTCATAACCACTTTAGGGCTTTCGTATATAAAAACTGCATCCTTATCATAAAGTTTAGAGTTATCCGTATGCAAGTCCAAAACATTGACATTAGTCATCGTAGCTAATTCGGGTTGAGGACTATCCGGTGAACGATGCATAGCGTTTGGTGATATCAGTGGTAAACCGTTACCATTACCCGATGAACCAATGCTGGTTGTTGTGACAATATTACCGGTGGTTGTGCCAGTGGCACCTGCAACACTAACCGAATTAGCTCGAGCCGGTGATAGGGGGGCTTCACTTAAATGAGCAGCACGATGATGCATACTGGCTTGGGCAGCTAAAGCAAGTTCGTTCGAAGTGATAACACTTGTAGTAGCCGGAGATGATGATGACATTTTATGTCTATGATTCTTGGAACAAATTTTTTTTTCACAAAACTTTTTCCTTTTTTCCTTTCTCTCTATCTATCTCAAAAAATAATCATAAAATTGAATTCGGACAGCGATAGAGGGAGACCACACAGAGTTATCAGCAATCGTTTTTCACAATTAAATCCATGTAATTTGTTTTTTTGTTTTTTGCTCTTTATATGGCGCTGCCTAACTTCTGACTTCTTTAAGATAAGTCTACTTCTCTTGTACGACTTCAAGCTTAAAATTACGTTTGTAAAATAAAAGGCACTTTAATCTCAGTTGTGGGACGGCTTGTATGTTTAATGTTTGTTCGTTGTGATGATGATTGTAGACGGAAGTGTTTCACAACACGACGACTTAACTCTCTGGTTTGTGTTTACATGTATGGCACTACAAATTTCGGGCTTCCACATCTACATTACGAATGTCTTAAAGCATCATAACATGTTGAAAGATTATCGCAAGACCACCTGTAAGAAAGAAAAAAGAGCAAAAGCGACTTTAGAATACTCGAGAAAAGGAAGGAAGGAAATATATAATTAAAAATTATAAATTCGCTTTAGGTATAAAACTAGTGTTATAAGTCTACCACTACTCTACGCTCAGCGGAAATTATAGCTCTGCTGTCTGTAAACACCATAATAAAATTCATTAGTTTGTTCGAGTTCGAAATTGTCATAACTTTTATGAGACTATTATCGAAAGCCAAGTTTTTTTTGGTTATAGTCTAAGTTAAGATATCGAGAGTGTATCGCCTATACATTGCGAAACGTATTAGAAAAACTTTTCTCAAAATTTAGATAAACATATCTGTTGTAAATTACTATGCAGCATTGTGTAGAATAACGGTGTGAATAAAATGGAAAAAAGCAAGTGCGAACGACATCTTTCGAAATTTCTAACGATATTGCGATTGACCTAGCAGTGGTAGTAAATTAAATTTTATTCGCTAATAACAAAAATATTTTCATAAAACTGCCAAAAACAAATAATCCAGCGCGTATATATATCCTTTAAGTTTCAAATTAAACTTCAAGAAAATTACTTAAATTGGTTAGCTCTCTCTATCTCTCTCTCTCTCTCAGCTGAAGTCTTTCATTTCTATTACTCAAAAACAAAAGACGGAAGAGAAAGTTTAACCCCGAAAAAAAAAAACAAAATGTAGAAGACGTAGCAAATTATACAAAATTAATGACAACTATTAACAATAGATTTTCCATATATATATTCAAATATATTTATAACCGATGACGATCAAGATGAAAATTAACCTTTGCCAGCCCTATTGCATTTTGGCGGTCGGCCATCCCATTCCATCCCAATAATAATCGAAATGATGATGATAACAATATTTATAAATTTCAATAACTTTATGACTGTGTTCGTGTAAAATTTTTATGTACGTATGTGTGTGTATGTGTGTATGTGCGGCCATTTAAGTTAGCTTTGGTTTTGGTTCGTGGACCAACGACCTCAATGCGCAGCATTTCTTTATTTATATATATGTATATGTATGGATGTGTGTGTGTGAGTGGGCAATTTGAAACACAGTTGGGCGTCCGTCCATTCATACGCTTGTTGGCTGGCTGGCTGGCTGGCTGGCTGGACTACGCTATGCGCAAGTACATGGCCGACACAGACATTGAATTGACTTGGCACAGCGCAACACACCAGCCAGGCAGCCAACCAACCAACGCAAACTCACAAATTCCGTTTATTTGACAACTGAGATGAATGGAAAATTGCTCACAACGCCAGTGGCTTTTGCCACTAAAGCATCATACGCAGATTTATGCCAACCACCAACCAACAAACCAGCCAGCTATTATAGCCACTATACTGCCGCAGCACAAACTAAATTACATTCTCTATATATGAAAAGACAACAGCAACAACAACAACAACAGCACCAAACAAATAAAAAAAACCAAAATTGCATCTATGTATGCACAGAAGATAACATAAAAGAAAAAGAAAAAGAAGAAGAAACGGCCACACAGCAATCGAAACGCGGGAATCGCGTATGAGAAATACTAGCCATGCACACAAAACGTTAATAATTGTAATCAAGCTAAAGCCGAAAAGAAAGCAAAACAAAAAAGCAACAACAATACAAAATATATATACACAACGTCCCGAATATTGCAGGATAGGATGAGTAACTAACGTTTAGTTGGTTGTATTGTGTTATGCCTTTGCAACTACTACTACTACTACTACTACTACTACTGCTACTCTTATGCTTAATAGCTTGCAATGCCACCGAGAACTTTTTTAATTTATTTAAGCTGCTAAGTGATGCATATTTAATAATCATTATTAAACGCCATCCAGTAAAGTGTTACAGAAGCTTTAGCGGATACCAGCCGACGTAGTAACACAACTTGTATTATATCGCTTGCAAAGTGATTTTATGCCATAATGTTGCAGGCAAAATTGTTATTTGGTGATTTGGCTGATGTTGTTGATCCATAGACCGTTATACTGATTGCGTCCAAGCGGGACAAACAGTTTGTATAAAGTTAGCTCCGTCGACTAGCATGAACAGCTGTCAGCTGAGACGTTACTGTGATCGTACATTTTAAAACCAAAGTGATAACGGCGCCATAAGCATAAAACCTAGTAAAACAACAACAACAACAGCAACACTAAAGCCGTATGGAATTTATGTTTTTAAATACTCCCAAAGTGCATGAAGCGGCCTCCACATTCCAGCCATAACACGCCTACATACTTTTAACTAGTGCACGACACTGCAAATACAATAACTGCTTGAAATAAAAAAAAAAAAAAAAATTAACATTCACCGTATAAGCTACCACACTACCACCGAAGTATTGCCGCCACCACCAACAACCACTATTTAGCCCGTACCAGCGCCTTATTTACCTCAACAAATACGATATACGGTGCGGTGATACAGTGTAACTCAGGTATTCTAAGACAAAACAAAACAATTCGCATAAAAATACAGCAGCTTAGCTTCTCACTAAGCAACGCTACTTATATAAACACGATACTATACTGTACTACTCTATAGCTTTCGAGCACAATCTCAGAGTTTCGTTTACAATATAAGCGATTACTATACAAACCACTACCACCGCCACCACTACGACACACAGTCACCGTTACCGTCACCGTCACCGTCACCGTCACCGTCACCGTCACCTTCGCCATCGTCATCGTCACCACTATCAACCACCAACACTCGAAATCATCGACAAATCTTTTAAGCAACGACCTCTACCTGGAACAGTGCGAAGAGCAAAGAGAAGTGCTTAGTGGCAAGATACATGGCTGTGTGTGTGTGTGTGTATTATATGAGCATAACTGTGTTCGTTTGTTTGATCGTTTGATCGTTCGTTCGTTGGCCAAACCGCAATGGCAGCCGTCAACAATTTGCATACCATATAAAATTTACAATTGTACGTTATTTCGTTTTCATTGCAAGCTCATAACAATACATTTGTGTATATATATATTCCAGCGAATGAATATCAACGAGCTTGATATTATAGCAATTGATCTAAACCGTAGATTGTATTAATATCCCATAAAAATACTGATAATGAGAATTCTCATGCGAAACACGTGGATGCAACCACAAACTATTCAAATCGAGTAAAATTTGATAAAAAATAAAAATAATAACAAATAGAACGAGAAGCAACATGAAACTTCGTATAATTGTTTATATTCATTCAGGCTAAAGGCTGAAATTACAATTGGAGCTGATGATCTAGATATTGCTAAACGGAATCATAAGTTATAATTGTTGTGCTGCGAAACCGTAAGTTTCGGAATACGAAGTTAAGAAGAAAGAGAGATCTTTGTAAGAGCAATGAAAAGAGTTGCTAAAGAAATCCGCCCATAAATAATACAGTTTTCAACTGACTTCAAATATTGGGCATTTGGAATTAATAATTGTAAGTAAAGAATTTGGAGGAATGGAAAGTAAATAATATAACTATGACAGTTATGCCGAAAGTCTCTAAATCGTAGAAAGTATCCTAGAGGTCAAAATTCTTTTCATTTCTGCTAATAAAACTAACTGACTCTGCAACTAACATTTTAAACGCGTCTAACCATTGTGAGTTTCATGCTTTTTAAGCTAATTAGCGTTTTTCAGGATATTTTAAAGAACGAAGAAAATTCCACTTCCTATTCATTCCTAACTTTAAAACATTTACTCTCTCTCTCTGATCTAAGTTCGAAAGGCTGTACCACATCGCAACTTTTCAATGCATGATATGAAAAATCTTTATAATCCATCGCTTCTATTGACAAATCCAGATAATTTTTACATAGTCCTACGCTTGAAACGAATTGTGTCAAAATTTCATGAGAATCCGTCATTCGCTAATTGCTCTAGGAAACGTAAACAAGTGAACACAATCGTTTTCGAAGGCTGGAAAGTGAAGTCGAGTGCAATAGGTGACACCTTAATGATATCAGAAAGTAATACTATTTTGCTAGAACAGCGATGAAACAACTCTTTTTGAAATGGGCACCGAGTTTGCTCACTTTTGCTCACGAAAACAACAACGTGTTGATGATTCAAAAGACTGTTTGGAGCTGTGTAGACGAAGTAAAAAGGTTTCCTTCATGAGATATGTGACAAAAAACGAAACAAGGATTCATCACTCCACTCTAGAGTAAAGTTGGCAGTCAACCGAGTAAGCAGCAAACAGTAACAGCCTTTCGAAGTGACCAAAAACGCAAAAGTCTCCTGAGCAGACTGTAGCGTCCGCGAAGGCATAAGAATGACGAAATTGCAAAAAACAACCTCAAATGAAGAAGAAAAAAATGCTATTTCACTACGACGATGCACCTTGTCACAAGACGGCTACATAACAATGGCAAAATGACAAAAAAAATCCTACGAACTTATTATTAACTGGCCACGATAAAAACAAATTCGTCGTTCCCTGAGGATCCCATTTTGAAAACTAAATTCGTTAATCTTAAAATGCTAAATAATGGATGAACTGTAATGAATCTTTTAATAAATTTCATAACATTTCCCTCAGTTTGCGACTACTTCATTTTTATTTTGATCACTATAAAGACAACTTCATAGTTAATGTTGTACTTCCGAAGTTGTCGTAGCGACTACGATCTGAATTAGTGGAACCCAAAAATGGCAGTAATGTAAGAGTATTACGCTGAGTAGTATGTGTAGCAAGTATAATAAACTCTCTACATTTGGAAAACACCGTTCGTTCCTATCTATTTCTCACCATCTGAAATATATATATTTTTTTTTAATTTTTAAGTGCAATATAGTCGATTAAATGAAAGCACCAGGATTTCATCGGTGTTGAGATTAGATAGTTTCATTCCTTTGGCCGTAATTTAATTTAGGTCTACCTTACCTAAATATAGATATAGAATCCGATTTTTATTATTGCTTGTTCCTTTTGAAATTATAAAGTTACTTTTATGTTCTAATGGCTTTTGGCATCGATATTAGTACAGTTTCCCGTTTAGTCCTAAAAGATGTTGGAACACATTTAAGTTTATTTATTTAATTTATCCCTATTACTGTGTGGATAGTATTGCGGCTATATATGAGCTCACTCATGACAACTCAAGTTGAGCAGTTACGAGTTGTGTTCAAGAAATTTTCTTTCTTTAGATACAATTCGAAGAGTATTGCTTTGAAACTTGACTTAGGAAAGAAGAATTTAAGGCTTTTGAAATGACGCAACATTTTTCTCTTCCGTTCAAAAAACCTGAGTGGGATGCTTGGTGAAGAACTCTATAAGTTTCTATACACTGAGGAAACTACTTTTTCGAACATTGGCGAGTTTTCTTCAGAAAGTGCTTCTTTTGATCCCGCTAGCAAAGACCGTAAACATCTACTACCACGAATACTAAGGCATCAATGGAAAGAAATTATCTTGTAGTTTTTCCCACTACATGTAAAAACAAAAAATAACAAAGGATAAAGTTTACGTGCTTTTTACGCAAAAAAAACTGTTCCGATTAAACCAAGTCGATACTCCTAGTCTTAGAGCGCTTCTTAAACCTGTTATAAACGTCAAATATAGAGTCAGAAAACGAAAACATGTAATTGTCGCCATTATTTCAGGGCTGAGAAATAAAATTAAAATTTGACTTAACTCGTCTACAGAATAAAAAATAATTTTCAGTCAGGGAAAACTTCAAGATATTTTTGCCCATCAAATGACTCTAAAGTCAATGTCTGGTACTATTAATTGGATCAAGCCTTTCTGCAGCGTACGTAAAAGATAACTGATGCATATAAATGATGAAGATCTATGGAGTTCTATTCGTCTTCGATCAAAACGATAACTTTTCGCAGATTTGTAAAATATTTTGTAAAGTTTATGAATAGATGAAGCAGTACAAATAGTGGAATAACCCTGGTCGCTGCCACCTAAGATAAAGCTTTACGTTTGGTGACATTAAAAGGAAATCGTGCATCATGAGTTGCTTTACTCTGATCAGACGATTAATTCCGTCCTCTGTTGCTCGGCAGCTACTCAGCACATTCGATAAGATACACTACTTTCAAGACAGCGCATTTTCGTATTTAGTTTCTAATGCAATCTTACTTTAGATGCGATGGATATGTGACCGCAGCAATAGTTAATGCTCAATCGCGAATGTTTGACACTTATCAATCGATCATCACTACACGCCAGTTTCTTCTTCATACTAATTTTACGACAATCATCGGGATTATACATCTGGCTTGTTTACTGATTACCAAATCGACAGACCCGGCTTCAATTCCCAGTGCGGCAGACCATAATTACAATCGGAGTGTGGACGTAGTTATAGAAAATGTTCGAATGGTAAATACGTGACAATTATCGATTGGGCATACGCCTCGCTGGCTTCGTCCACGCGCTAATTTTCTCTCCACACTTTTTTCTGACCTTCATCGTATTTATACACGTGTAGGAAGCACGCCATAAGGAAAGGATCATATTAAAAAAAGAAGCAACAAAAATTAGAGAAAGTGTCGACGTATCTTTAATGACTCAATAAAACTGAACGGACTTTGGGCGGAAAGTATTAATGATTTCACCATATACTTCCGACCTTGCAAACAACCCATATGTGTACTATTGCAGATGTCAATCTAAAACTTGGCCTAAGCTTCGTTACGTAAATGATCTTAACAACTAACTGGAACGCCACTAATCCACTAAAAATCTTTGTGGATTATCGGAACAGTAAGAATTCTATCTTCGACCGAAACTGATTACAATTTTCTTACTTGCTTTTATACCACGAAAGTAGAAGTAGACTTTTGCTTAATTTCAAATTTCCTAAGTATGGCGCCAAGTAGATTAACTAAGTATATTAAGTTTGTTCTCTAATGATGAATATGTCTGCTTCTGCTTATATATATATATCGAGTCTTGAAATTAATTTACAAAATTGATTATCAATTTTTCAATAACTTGAAAACTCATTTCGTAAAAAAATACATTTTAATAATAATTTTTAAAAATATTAAAGCAAACAAGTGAACTTTTCAGTAAAACTTGACAGCTTTATTATTAATTTTTAATTATAAGATAAGAAATCATATCTGATGTGTACCGTGTTCAACATATTTCCGCTATCAGTTTGATAGCACAACTACCACATTGTACCGTTTCAAATTACCATAATTTAAATATTCTGGAGCTAAATGACTGAAATGCTTTAGATGTTGCCTAAGGCAGCTAAATGTAAAACACACGATCTATGCACGTATCTCTCTTTCTCTCTATGTTGGATAAAATGCCCTCATTTATGTGTATCCGCACATATACAATTTTCTGAGGCCATCTAACGAACGCTACAGGAATAAAAGGAAATGTTAACGAAAAAAAAAAAAAAAATGAAAAAAACATAGAAAATATTTATTCCACAGAGAATTCCAATAACTAACTATAAGTGTGCATAAAAGATATATATATATATATATATATATATGAATACACGCTAGCAAACATAACACAAGCAACACCCATTAGTGGCTAACAAGAGTCAAGCTGTGATTAAAGTATTTACACGAACACATGTTGGAAAACCACGATCAGATAAAAAAGTTATGAGCCCCCCTTTTTTATATATACATATATATACATACAGTTAGCATATATATATATAGAGCTGTATTGTATGCAACCAACACCAACACTAACATATGTATACAAACATATTTACGTACACACACTACGTACAGCTCACTAATTAATTGATTGCTATCAGTGGTAAATTTTGATTTACCAACTTGTTAGCCGATGCAACAAAAAATAGCCTCATCTTGACAACGACCCTAAGAAAAAAATATCGACAAAAAAAATAAAGCAAAAAAAAAATGAAACAAAAAAAAATTGAACAAAAAAAAAAAAAGAAAAAAATTGAAAATCATTTTATGGCAATAATTGTAATAAATTTGTTGCTACAACGAGATATATATATAAAAATCTCAACACATATGTAGTCAGACGTACACATAACGAATTTTGATTGTCATTAAGCCCGTGGACCCCATGTTTTATATTGCAAATGCATTAAGAGGCAACTAGACATGCGTGCACGCAGTAATAAATAAAAAACTGGCTTAGAAACGCGCACGCACACGCACGACAGCTCAGACTAATATTAAATTCAACACAAATTCAATAATTAAGGAGTTTTTTAAAAACAAATCATAATAATAATAATAACAACACAAAAAACTGGTATTTTTTGTTTAAATCAGACTATAGCCAATAATAATAATAACAACAAAAAAACAACAACATATTAAAATGCTTTTGCTCTACTATAGCTAAGACGTCAAAATAATACAAAAAACCATTGCTACTGTGCCAAACCGAAAACACTTGTTTAGCCACATTTGACGCCGTCATAATGACGTTTTAAAGTTTGTCTTATTAACAGCAACAGCAACAACAGCAAAACAATCCAAACAATAACAACAAATTTATAAAACTATTGTACTAGTAATGCGTGGTAAGTTATGATGCATTGTAGTAAAGCAACATTATTTTTTTGTTTGGTTTTTAAACAATTATTAATAATACAAAAGCCGGAGAAACAAGAACAGAGACAAACAAAATAATATTAAAAAAAAAGCGCGAAAGATGATACAACAACAATAACTGGACAAATAAACAATCAGTCATTTAGTCAGTCATATATTATTTGCAATATGACACGCGTGCGGTAGTACGGTAATAATGATGATGACAACAACGATAGTGATGATGACGATGATGATGATGATGATGATGATAACAATAATGATAACGATGATGTTAACGATGATGATGATGTTGATAATGAAGTGGATCAACCGGATTTATCAGGTGTGCCGCTGCTGTTACTGCCTCCAATCGTAGGCAGTGTAAAGTCTAACAACAACGCAAACAGTTAGCTTTTCTTTGCCGTTTTTTTATTTACATTATATTTTGAAAGCTTGTCAGTTTAACGAACTCCATATTATCTCTAACAATATTTGTTCACTTTATAAGTATGTTGTGTTGAGTGCGCAAGCAAGAAAACCGTAATTGTCTTGTTATGATTGAATGTCACAAAAAAAAAAAAAGAGAAAAAGAAAGAAATAAGAAAGAAACTAAAATGTTGTTTATTGTCTGATAAATGGACATTACTATGCACTCTTTTGGAAATGTTCAAATCTGACAGCTATCAGTTTGGTGAATAGAACATATCTCTAGGAAAGATAGCAATCATAGTGAAATTGAGAAATGATGATAAAGAAATATATGGAGGAAAACAATAATGCGGAAAATTTGCCAAATGTACCAAATAAGCCAAATATTGAAAAAGAATATTATAGCTAGAGAAGGAATAAATATTGCACGTTCTCCCCCGGTTAAGGTAGCAGCTCGCAGCAATATGCTTTTATAGGTAGAGCTGCCAACTGCCAATTAAAAAAATTAAATTCTAAATAAAGAGAGACTTCCATTATAACTTCATTAAAATTTCAAAAATTACTATTAAATTTTTATATACAGCATCGGAGTTTTCATCGGAAAGCCTTTAACTTATTAGGACCTTGCAAAGGTCTTTATAATTTCTTCACTTGAAAAAGTCATTAATTGAAAAAAGTAGTAACACATACATTAATCAAAATATTTTCTATCATTTTCTACATCTTTTTTCCAATCTTTCTCGTAACGTGGTGATTCCGTGCCGGACGAACACATGATGTTGTGGGGCTAACCATAAACAGACCCATTTTCTAACTTTGTGGCACCGCGTGCCAGCCAAGCCATGCAGCATGGATCTAAGCAAGTGGTAACCAAAAAGCGGTGTGTCTGGTGAGTACGCTAAATATGGCAGAACATCTCATTTTAGCTGCAACAATGTATCCTTGACCACTTTTCCAAAAAGTGGCGGAAATAACATCAATTCGTGTGGAAACCATTTTCCATTGTTTTGGGCCTTTCTAACCGCAGATAAACTTCTAAAAACAGTTAACTCATCAATTTCTAAGCTCTTCAGATGATGAGTTTCCGTCATTTTCGAAATTTTTTGGTCCTCCAGGCAGTTCTTTGTCCTTGACTCCGAAATCAGCACTTTTAAACCAGCAAAACCCGAAGTGATAATTGGGATATGATAGAGCAGCATCACCCTAAGTTTCTATAAATTTTTTATGGGCTTCGACAGTAGACTTCTTCAAATAATGCATGTTGCAAAATGAATGTCGACAATGAATGTAGAAAATGCAATTTTGGGCGTTCCATGATTAACGAGTGTACACGCTGAATAATTCAATCAAACTAAAATTGTTGTTTCAGGTAGAGGAAGTTCCAAATTATCGAATTCCATCCTTATTTACACTGGTATTTCCCATTACTTTAACACTTTTGCTTGTAGAGTTTACTGCTCAAAACTTTTGCAAGATCCTAATATGTAACAGGTACGTAGATGCGAAGAGGACATTTTTGTACAGAAAGTTCAGGTTTATCGTATTAAAATGTGATAAAAAATATTTTATTCGAAGTAATGATCAAGTAGCTACACATTTTTTCTATCTGTCTTTTGACAATTTGTGAATGCCAGGCTCAGAAATAACCGATTCTCATTTGAGGAAGACCAGTCATCGAACCATTTTCATAAGAGGTGAAGTGTTACTTAGTAAGTATGTATTCCATTGAAGCAAAATCGGAAGTGTTCGAGTCTGATGAACAAGCTGCGTGGGTTAGAACTTTTAAATCGAGTAATTCCAACGTGTCGCGAACCGATTTTACGTTTTTTGGATGAATGAAGATATGTCAGGTAAAAAAATTACTTTGAATTACCTTTTTTAATACTCTGACCGTTTTTGAAAAGCAAGCAGTTCGAATCGTTTAAGCAAGGTTAGTGGCGTTTGGTATTAACCACTTTCTACTAGACTTAAAGAATTAATAGCAAATCACCTTTTCGGACCCACCAAACACAGAGCATCGTTTTCGAATATATCCAGCGTTCGTTGTGGATCGTGCGCTTAGGTCCACTCATGAATTTTTTACATCTGAAATTCTTAAAATAATTCTACTCTTTATACCTAGTAATTATGCGAGTCGAACACGGATTTGTTTTGTATCGTTTACGCAAAAAATTAACGCTGCCCACGAATGTCGTTTATTTGGCATAAAAGTCGACATATTCCACATAAGTTGCCAGTTGAATGTCCTTGTCACATGTCTAAGAAAGAAAATTTTGCCAATAATATTGTTTAACAAAAAGTACGTTGACAGCTAGGGCTAATTAAGGCCAGTTTCCGCTTTCATATTAACATATCTTGTATAAGACTCATTATGATGTATAAGAAAATCGAATTAACCAAATCCCCTGTTGAAATTTCCTTGATTACACTCCAAAGTCTTTGACTAAAAATGTAAAATTTTAATATAAACTTTTATTCCTACGGCTTTAGACAAGTTAAATGCAGAAACTAGGTAAATCGATCTATAAAAGTAAAAACCCAGAATTTCCTCTTAATCTTAAAATTTAAAATTAATTAATTTATATTTTAATCTTAAACTTTTCATTAATAAAAATGTTAAATATCAACCTTGAGAATCATCTCAATCCCATATAAAAATATACAGCCGCAGACATATAAATAGCATAAATTTCACAATGAGATTGTAAGCAAAATTTTAGTAAGAGATTTAGAAAAATGGAAAAAAAAAAATACAGAAAAAATCTATTTTTTTTTTAAAAATAATGTAAAAATGATATTACAAATATTTGAGAATATTTAATATAAACACATAAGTATGTACAGGCAGCACTTCACATGTAGAAGTACGGCCTGAAAATAACATTCACCTACACTGATTTGTGCACTTAGGCCCATGTGCGTGAGCGCTCTTGCATAGACATTGGAAACAGGCAAACATAACTTTTACAATTTGCAATTACCTCTAAACAGGTAGATATAATTTTTAGTATAGAAAATCACTTTCGAAGTGCAGCCAAATTATAGAAATATATTTTTCGAAATATATACGATAAACGACACGTGTTTGGTTTAAAACAGTAAGCACGATGCGTATCGAATCTCATGGATGAATATTATTAGATTTATCTCTACTTTTCATATATGAGTAGAATTGAAAAATCAAATTCATATAATTTTTAAAAATATGTGTCATAATATATTAGCCTCCAAAAAAATTAAATACTTTCATCTAAAATTGAAGTTACTTCGTTTAATGGAAGACATTAAAAAAAAAAAAGGATTAACATAAAATTTTATGTCAACCGATAACCTATTGAGTGATATGTTATGTCTCCGCAGTTTTTGTCGCTAGATGGGATTGATGTCTATATATCTGGCAACACTTATTTGACATACAAACATACGCTTAAAAAGTGACATATCAGCTTACATCTTTTGTGCGGATATGACTTATGAATGACTTTCAATGACCTAAACGATAAATTTAGTCCTGGAAAAGAACTTCTCGGCTGTTTTCAAAGCTACAAGACTTAGAATATAATCTATAAAAATCAAATACTTGCTTAATCTTGCTTTGGAAATTCCTTTTTTTTTTCTAACATTACGGTCTGTTTCTATTCCTCATTCATAAACATTCAGCCAAAGAGACTTTGACTCACTAGGACTATATACGATACGA
Source organism: Glossina brevipalpis (assembly GCA_000671755.1). Lineage (NCBI taxonomy): Eukaryota > Metazoa > Arthropoda > Insecta > Diptera > Glossinidae > Glossina > Glossina brevipalpis. The sequence goes on along the minus strand of KK351302.1, from coordinate 164,312 downwards.
TACGCAAGCAGGTTCCCCTTTTATCTTTGTTTTTAATCACCTAGACGCTTTATCATGACGACTATTGATACGACGTGTTTACTAAAATAGATTTCTTAGTACTTTTGCCACAATTTCGTTACGCAATCCAAAATACGAATGCAATTGTGTTTGCAAAATTTTAAAATATATCCCTGAATATTATAGTAATTTTCAGATAATAATTTCAGTCATTTCACCAAATTTTTGAATAAATATGAACGTTGTAAAGGGCGGACGGAAAGACTAAGACATTATTTAGGAATGTATATGGACTTCATTTTATGTACCCAAGAGAATTTCTACTTCATGCTATACTTGATTTATTCTTTTCTTTTTTTCGATAGGAGTTCACAGTTAAATTGTTTAAAATGAATTAAATTTATTTGTAATTTTTGAAAACGTGTTTATCGGATGTCACGAACCATAAATTGAATTAACTTTCAATTAGAATGTTAGTTACAATATCTTATAAATAGGAGCGAAAGACAGAAGAAAGATAATATGAATGCAAAAGGATAGTTTCGCTTGAAGAATCCCTAAGCATTATTAGACTACAGTAGTACTAGATTATCAGAAATAATATTCATTGCATAGCAAGCAATGAAAAAGCAGCGTTGCCTGTAAGGCAGCGATAAACAAACTCAAGCCTCAGAAGATCATCAAGGAAACTTTCAATTAAAATGGATTTATTGTACATTATATACTTTGATAGCTGAAAGTGTCTGTAGTCCTCTTTAGGCTTGATAGGTTTGCTATTTTTGCACCTGTCATACCATGCAGCATGAGAAAGGTATATTAGATTTGTTCTTTTTTTTTTTTAACTTTCAGAAATAGGTTTCAATTGATTAATGTATGCCTTCGAAGTCAGCGTGGTCTAGTCCATCCGTCCATAGGTGTTATTAGCTGTTAGCCTGTTTGCATAATTGCTTTCTATCTATAGTTAGAGCAATCATACTGTCAAAGCCTCAGATTGATAGATGAAACCTCTTCTTTATTTTTACTCTTATAGTTAACGTGCACAGTTCAACCACATCCACAATAGTCCGCCGATATAAGTGTTAAAAAATTCAATTTAGAAACTTATATAACATATTTCAGAAAACTTTATATAACATATTTCAGGTCATCGTAAAAATAGTCATAGTATTGTTCAGCTAACACTGCCTACTTAGACAAAGGCTTGACACAGTGAGGGCCAAAGATCCTATTTATGCGTTTACGTTGATTATTACATATCTTTGAATAAAATTATGCCATTTTCCTATTTACAGCTATTTTCCTATTTATTTATCCCTCGTCTACCTAAAATAAATTATTATTTTATGATTAGAGTCCCGGTTTAGAAGTTTTCAAAAAGAAATTTAAACCTAAAATATTAACAATTTTTTATTGAGTTTTTGTCAAATAGTAATCAAATTCCATGATTCCATAATACGATATTAAACTAATTTCAACACCATTCCTAAGTAGATTTCCCCATTTATTATTCAAGGTCACATGCACGTGACTAATAACACGTAATTCACTAGTTAACGAGAAGAACAGAAAGGTAAGAAGAGAAGAGAACATGCACAAAAATAAGGTCAATAGAACAGGATATTACACAAGTGCACGCACACTCTCTCATACACTTGTTACCTCACATCATTTCGAGACCAAAACTTGTTTTAAATATTTTTCCCAGAATAAAATCAGTTTCACTAAAAAAAAAAAAAAAAAAAAAAAAAAAAAAAAAAAAAAAAAACTTAAACAATTATGAGTTATAATTAGCTGCTATCATGCCAGCTTAACTTGACAAACATCACCACACACAGGCTTAAATCCAGAATTGCAGCAGCAGCAGCAGCAGCGGGAGAAGCAGCGAAGACCAGAATAACAACTATAACAATAACAACAAGAAATTGCTACCACCTTAGACAGGATATACCACCGTATGTATATGTATGTGTCTATGTATGTATGGAGTGAATAAAAATGTTAAACGAGTTTTTGGGTTAAAAACTCTACACTTCGCTCCACCACACAGAACGCATAACAAAAAAAAAAACTAAACCAAACAATCAACAACGAGCGATCGACCAATAAAGAGACAGACAGACAGACAAACAGAAAGACAGACGTATAAACACAATCAGTCATAGGAACTTTGTAATAAAGCCAGAGCAGAGTTAAGCAGAGTCTACCCTATCACCACCACGTGCTGGTCGAACTAGTTTGACTCCTTCGCACAAATGTCAAACAATACAATCAGTCAGTGAGCGAATAAAATACGTACACAGATATATCGAAGAATACGCATACACATACACACACATATATATATATATATATATATATATATATATACATACACGTGCACATATTTACTCTACTAATATTGGGATACAAAATGTTAATTGAATGGTCAGCATGCCAGACAATTTCATTCGGTCATTTACTCATTCACATAATTCCGCATGTGCATAAGTAGTTATAACCACTCTCAACTAGTCAACCAGCCAAGTAACCAGCCAGCGAGCCAGCCAGCCAGCCAGGCAGGCAGGCAGGCAGGCAGCTTGCCTGCCGTCTAACAGCTCATCTTGTCTGTCAAATACTACATGAAGCGCTTCCCACAATAACTTACAAAACCAGTAATGTTTCGACTTTATCAACCCTTTGCAGCTATTTACAGGCGACGTCATTCTATTGCTGGTTTGGTTTGGGCTGGTTTTAGAGTCAGGTGATCTCAGAGCGTATAATCACCAAAACCGGTGACTTTAGTTGGCTTTAGCACAAGTGCTTTTGTTTTGATTTGATTCTTGTTTCATACAAATAGCACCACAAATAAACACACGCATACACACATACACATATACTTGGACAAATGCCTACTTACATACATGCAAACATTCATATTTTCTGTTCATATACTTGTATGTTAACTGGCTGCTTACTTAGTGGGCTGAGAGATTCCTGTTGACTTTGTTTAGTTGTAAAGTACTTGAAGGAAAAAAATAAATAAATAAATAAACGCAAGGAAAACATGTTTTTCAGGAGCTCAGCTGCATGTACCGAACGGCGCCAATCATTGAATATATATCCAAGGAACCGGTAGAGGATCCTTGACCTAATGCATTATTATGCTGCGCCTTACTTTTTGCCTCTTTGCTATATGGATACCTGGGACCAGATCAGACTTCATCTAGCTAAGCTTCACAACAGCTACATACATTCGAACAGCCAGCCAGGTAAATCAGGCGTTTTCTTCTCAGCTAGCTAGCATTAGTCACCCAAGTTAAAGCATACAACATAAAGGAAGGCTGGCTTGTTGGCTGGCTCACTAGCTGGATTGCTGGATGGCTGCCTGGCTGCCTGGTTGGCTGGATGGCTGGCTCTGTCTTAAAATTTTTATTTTTTATTTTTTTTTTTTTCTCCCCTCAACGTACAAATATCATTACCAAAGTTCAAATCCAGTTCGACAACAAACTCGTTTATTCAATCTTTGTTGATAATAAAATGTACACCAACTATCAAAAACAACAACAATAATAACAACAACAACAGTCTGTCCGCTCAACTAAATGCTTGATTTCGCACGCTCTTGCTAGTGGGTGAGGTCAGTAATGTTTTCTTCGCTTCATCAGAACTTTTTGTATATACAGGTTCAGGTTATAAGTTGCTGCTGCTGTTGTTGCTGGTTGTTATTATATATTAACGATGATGATGATCATGATCATAATGATTGTAATGATAATAATAACAACAATGATAATAATATTGGTCAAGTTGTTGATATTTTTCTTTTCAGCGTTTCTTAATAGTAAAAAAGAAAAAAAAACAGAAACTTGCTTTACCATCATCATCATCATTACCAACAAAAGCAACATTACAATTTTTTGTATGTGGGTTGCATAAACTAATCGCTTGTCTCAGTTTATTGGCATCAACTTGAAGGTGAAAAAGTCCGTTCGTTCGCTATTCAATTTTGATTGATGTAAAAGAACGGATTATCTGTCTTTCGATTTAATATATGACCTCTATCGCTGTCACCACCTAAAGGCATATGTTACGATTAACCTTAATTTAAAGGTCATCAATATATAAAATTTTAAAATATTTAAGCGAGAGAATGATGGTATTACTGTCCAATAAATATTAAAAACCTTATAAAAATTTTTCCAACAAAAAAAATTTATGACCATTTACTACCATAAACGTAACGTTTGAAACATTACAGATTTATGTTGGATTTGAAAATATTTTAGAAAGAATTTTTAAATTATTGCTTTGCGGCACACAACTAATATTGAATTAGTAAAGAAGGTAGTAAAAGGAAAGAATTCGCAAAAACAAAAATTATTTTCTAGTTAATTTAAGTTTAACTTTCTAAAAAAAAAAAAAGAAAAAATGGACACAAATGGCAAAAAGATGAACTCTAGATACCCACCTCGTAGCGAAATTTGAATAATTACAACTTCAAGAAAATAATTATGTTATGCACAGTAAGACATTGTTGTCCGTTGCCCGTTGAACTCCAAACATTCAGATTGGTCTGATAGATATTAGTATGAAATTTTCGATTGATGTCTGCTAAGTTTTTTGTGTTTAGTTCATAATTTTCCTGTAGACGATTATCATTCTTTTTCATTCATCATATACGGAGCTAAATTAAGACTTTAAAAAACAGAAATCGGGCAGATGGACATGATTAAATAGAACTAGGATTTTAAATACGATGAATGTCCATTCAGTATACGGACCAATAGACGGACGTACAGACGGACGCACAGATAGACGTATAGACGGACGTACAGATGGACATATAAACGGACGTATAGACGGACGTATAGACGGACGTATAGACGGACGATTGGACTGACGATTAGAAGGACGTATAGACGGACGTATAGACGGACGTATAGATGGACGTATAGACGGATGCATAGACGGACGTATAGACGGACGTATAGACGGATGCATAGACGGACACAATCATGAACATAGGTGTAAGGACGCATACGGTTGGACTGACAGACGAACCTAGTTACGCCAATTCACAATCTAACGTATCGCGGATTGTGAGATGGACGCACTTGACTAAATCAATTGAGCATGTTACATTCGACAGACGGACTTATGGATGGACAAAGTTACACAAACTCAGACTCTGACATCACTCGCATGATCGTAAATCGATTGGGTTAAATTGATTCAGAATCTTACGCTCGACAGAGTGACGCATGAATAATTATATTCAAATAGACTGAACGACTTACTGATCGTGATTAAATCGCTGCAAAATTTTGCATCCGACAGATGTACCCTCTGAAAGAGCGGTTATGTTTAAGTTAACACAACGCTTGACGCCAATTAAGTTCAAGTTGAATATTTAAAGCTAAGTCAAGTCTTTTCTCTTGAATTTTTTGTATCAAACAAATCGAGAATGTTTGACTAACTCAGGCTACTGTGGTCCGGCCTTGAAACTAATCAATTAAAAAAATGTATTTTGCATCGGAATGCCGAACAACCGCGACAGTTCTACTTTGCAATTTATAGTCGGAATTTACGATATGATAACGGGGAACTTAATTCCGATTTATTTATTGTTGAAGATCTTATAATAATGTAATAATGTAAGAGGAATGAATGGATTCTCAAGCTAATCGAAGTTCCCTAATTACTGACACTTGCTAAATAAAATATATTTTATACGTCAACGACTATTGCCTGTGAAGTTTCTGAGTGATTGAATATATTCTTTCTTTATGATCAGTCATTCAGGAAGTGTCTCCTATATCTCTATAAACACGGTGATGCTCAGGAAGAAAGAAATGAAGTAAGAATGAAGAATAGCGTGCGGTCACAATCGAGATCGCCCGATCGCTGAATGTTATGCCTTTACTGATAGAGCATTCACTACAGCTCTAACTACATGCCAACCGTAAAGATGAGTATTAGAAATTATGGTTGTTTAATCGCCGACTCATTGTTCGAATTAATCTGAAAAGCATGAGCAGAAAAAATTTTATATGAAACTTTTTTCCTTCTGGACAAATATTTGAAAACATATTCGCAACTTCAACAAACCAATTGGTAATCGGACATAACTAGGTGGATTGTACTGTTCACTGAGAACATATACGCTTTAAAAGGTCTGCGGGTCGTATATATATATATATGTAGTAGTAGTAGCTATTAGGTATAGGAATATTCTTAAACACAATCATTCTAAGTTCTGTTGAAAACCTAAAGTTGAATAATAAAAAAAATTCTTAAGTAGGCATTACTCACGTGCGAACCTATTTACATTAGTCTCCCATATTTTTAACGAATAACGATTTAGGAGAATAAAAACTAACAATATTGTGAATAAGATTTCAATAATTTTGTCTTTTCAATAATTTAACCCCTGCTATGTTATTAAAACTTTCATGTATTCGTATAATTATCAAACAAAAAAAAAGCGAACACAATGTTCAACTGAAAATCCTAATTTATAGGCAGTGCGATCGAAAAGTATCAGAAATTGGTTGCTTAAACAAGTTCCAGTAAACAATTGATGAATTTTTTTTCTTAAGTCACTACGAATTCAACTGGCGCGTGTAGGCTTTGCAAAAAATAAAAATTGGTTCATAACAATTAATTGTTTAGGGCAACGTGCGAGCTGAACTTTCGATTCTAAAAGTGATTCAGAATGTTGAATAGAGACTTCAGTTAAAAGGGGGATTTTTTAAAAGAAATCTTTTAGACAAATGAACTCAAATTAAAAAAAAACCAATAAAACAACTATTCCTATATATATATATGTGTGTGTTTTAGAAGGCCAAGTTGGTCACTTGACATTACTGGTTTTCCCAAGTTTACTGGTTTCACCAAGTTTGGTGCCCGCTACTTTTTGATCAATTATTTTTTAATAATGTTATCTTTTTCTCTGAAGTAATGAGCACGAAAATTTGAAGAAAACGACATAAGAACACTTTACACGGTTTAAAAAGAATTTTAGATACCCTGCAAGTTACCTTAAAAGCACGCAGTTTGCCGTTATTGATATCAAAATTTGAAATTGCTATGATGATCGAGTAAATTTTTGAACAATTTTGGCTTTAACTCGGATGTTGCAGTTCTCTAAACTTTCAATTTCTTTACACTAAATCCTAGATTGCTAATGAATCAATTAACTCCTAGTTTATTAATTAAAAGACCTGTCTATTTTCAACAGCAGCTTTTCTGCTTACGCACGTATTAAATAATATAAATGGATCAGTTAGTAGTTGACTAATTAGAGGAAAGCCACGAAGAAAATTTTAATTTTTCTCAACTGTATGCAACTCAACAGTTTTTCTGCTTACGTATATATTACTTAAAATAAATGAATCAATTCGTAGTTTGTTATTTAGAGGAACTGCTATATATATATATGAGAACCACAAAGATGCATTTAAGCTTTGTCAATACGGAACTCAGCAGTTTTCCTGCTTACGTACCTGTTAATTAAAATTAATCAATCAATACATAAATAATTAATTAATTAGAAGAACTATATAAAATTCTCGAAGAATGTTATAACTTTCTCTACTTCTACTCAACTCAGCAGTTTTTCTGCTTGCATTCAATCATCTACTTTCCCTACTGAGTTAAGTTTCTTTTACTTCACTATTCAAATCATTTAATTGAACTCATCCGCTCTGTTTACCGTATTGTTCCCCTAATTATAACCCGTTCTACTATTACAAATAGATGATTTCAGGTAAATTATTATGTGATCTAAATAATTTTACTATAAAATTGTAATCTCTCTGAAATCTTGGTTATTCATTTCCATTTCCAATGCATTTTCCCGCTGCTTTTCTGTGAAATGAAATTAAGAATACTAAGAAGTTTCCAGCTAATGATTAGCCAATTTAAAACTTTGAGAATTTCAGAAAGAAATGGAAAAAAATTTCGACAAAAAAAAATCAATAGGAATAAAACAAAATATAAATGTAAAGAATATGTTCCCATATTACAGACGAAATATAACATACTATTCTTGTCGGATAGCGATTATAAATATGAAAAACTACCAAAAATATTTTTATGGATGCTATTATCTTTTGTTACGTGATTTGTTTTGCTGTTGTTATTATGATGAAGCAAGACACGACGAATAACAACGTTAGTTAGTTATGAGGAGAAAACGAATGAAAAATTATAAACAGACACACAACAAAAAGGTATGAAAATGACGATAAAAAACCCAAATCAAAAATAAAGTTTTTGTTGTGTTATTGTTTTTTTTTTGTTTTTTATTTTTTTCATTTTTTATTATTATTTCATTATTCTCTTCACGAATGATGCTGAGAGCAGGCACATGTGCAAGTAGACACAATCATGTACTTATGTATGTATATATTTAATGTTGTATGTTTATATACACATATATATATATAATATATATATATGGATATATATTCAAGTAGATAAATGTATATGTACGTTATGTGTGTT
>KK351302.1:121468-140306 GCA_000671755.1 Glossina brevipalpis | reverse complement strand
TATTACGTATTATATATAATATATACATCTATTATACAAATACAAAAGAATTTATTAAGGATCCAAAGTGAAAGACATTATTTCGAATAACACGAACGCTTGCTAAAAAAATTTGATTATATTCGACATCTTTTCGTTTCCAAATTTTTCTTATTTTTATTATTTTTTATTAAATAAACGATTTTTTAGAAAAGAAATATGACATCATTGCAATCATAAACTAATATGATGCTTAAACATTTCGTTGCGTGACTCGAACAGAATTCAATGACTGAGAGACGAATATGGCCTTATGTAAGTACAGGTAATAAAATCACGGAAAACGAACACAACGAAACTTAAAAAAAAAACAAAAAGAAAAGAAAAGAAGAATAGATTTTTAATGTTTGTATTATTATTACTGTAATTTATTTAGAACTAAGAAATAAATTCTTGAACTTATGTGGGATGAGCACTAAAAATTGTACAAATTGCGTTTACTAGTTCCTATATAATAATTTAGTTGATTTATAAGTTTAATCTTAAAAAGAGAAGTCTTTCGTGTTAAAAGCAAAGATCAAAGGTCCTAACTAAGATTCCCGCAAACAAATAGAGATCAGTGGCTAAGTGGACACCCAGATCAAGGAACAAGTGAATGTACGGACATACACTACGGTAATCGATTAGACGCGTAGACGGCTATATGAACAAACCAGTAGATGAAACATAAATGGTCAAGTAATTAGAAGTACGGAACAGCCGGAAGAACGGGCAGACAGACTGACGACTACGCCGATAGGCTGGTAAACATGCAAACGGATGCAGACATAGTGCGATGAAATCGTAAGCCGATAGGTATACGAATACAAATGTTCGAAGAAGCAATGCAATGGAACAATGGAAGCAAAGGTTGGCTTTCCAGCGTTCGCTGTCAACTGCTGTATTCATGCAAATGCTAAGGTTGACTTACTATTTCTAGATAATGATCTTCATCACTACTGACAAACAATTCCGATCAGTAAAATACTTTCCCGCTCCTAAGGCAAAAATATGTTATCTTAATTAAAAAGCTTCTTTTTTTTTTGTTTAATTTTATTGCTTAAGTTTATTGTTTCTCTAATCATAAGAATGAGTTTTAGCCTGAAAAAGACTTGCAAAGCTTGGACTACGAAGGTATAACTTTTTTTCCTTTGGGCAAAAAGCTGAAGCAAAATAACTCAAAAATCTAAATAATGTTTTTTTAAATAACTTTAAGTATCCAACTGACTGTTGAGCGTTGCAAAAACTACATAAGACAAACATAAAACTCAAAATTTATTCATGTTTACACCCAACACTGAAATATAGATTTATTTTGTCATTTGTGTTATGTATATATCACCCACAAATAGACTTCAAATGAAAAAAATAAAACAGGAAAAGAAAGAAAAGCTATAAAATAAACACTTGCATTTAAAACTATTTGGTTCTGCGCGTCTGAAAATTTTTATGCTTTACGTGCTTAAAACTTTGATTTGAGAAAAAAATTTTAATGAAAATCTCGCTCTAACTCAGAACAAAATAATGTTCATGTGACTATAGTTTCCTTGAAATTATATAGAAAATCTATTCTCGATTCAAGCTAAAATCTATTTCCTTTAATTTTTTAACTTCTTTCATTCCGTTTTTATCATTCTATCCTCAACAAAAAAAGAACAATCATGGAGCTTAAAAGAAATGAAATACAAGAGGAAATTAAAGCATGAGATGAAATACTTTATAAAAAAAAAAAAAAAACTTTAATTCCAGACTGTGTAACATAATGATGATAAAAAAAAAATTAGCAATAAGAACAAAATAAAGAAAACAAGAGGAAGGTAAAGATAAAACATAAAACAAAAAAAGCAACAACTATAAGATCATGAAGTGTTAGTTGTTGTCGATGAAGCCAAGTGAAGAACGAACAACGTAAACATAATAAAAACCAAAGACGACGAAGAGGTTGAGAATGACATGAAACTAAAATTGATGCTGTGAGTTAATGCTGAACACCATATAGAGAAACTAATATATATACACAATCACATATAATACTCTTTACTTTACAACGAGAACTTTACCAGCAAAGTCAAGAGAAGGAGAGTAAAAAAGTTTATTTCTTGCAAACATAAAATGTAGTCTTAACTCTCCCATGGTGCATATACTGTAATACTCTGTAGATACGAAATGTTTTTATCGTTTTTTGTCGAGTAGTGGTGGAAAAAAAAAACGACATTAACAACAACAAGAACTACATAACGTACAAAGAAATGTAGCTGCAGCATGAAGTCAACAAAGCACGAATGCAAGATCAGATCACCTTTTGAGATGCCTTTACAGACCTCCATTGCCAGGCATACCAAATACTAAAACTGAAAATAAAATCAAAAAAAAAAACAGAAAAGAAAAGATATACAAGAGCGTACCAACTACCTCCCTCTGGCCTTACAAACACCCAAGAAATCAGAAAATGAGGTTGCGCGCTGTATAAAAAAAGGCTGCTTTGCTATGCTGGGTGTATGGACCACGAACGTAAGAAGAATGAATGCATTTTAAATGCACTTAAGAGTAACCCACACACACACTTATATGTATATATATATATATATATATATATGTATATATATATATATGTATATATTTATTTATTTATTTATATATGTATATATGTGCATATATAAAGTTATTTGTGCACAATGATACACACATACATAAACATGAACAAGCAAGTAAGAAATGGAAAGGCCACGTTAGTGCAGCCAAGAAAACAGGGTGTTGCGCACTGCTATCTGTAGATAATATAATGAACCAACAAAAGACTTAAGACACAAACTCGATGTAATTCACCCATTATTACAAGAAAAATGTGAAAAAAAAGTGTATAAAACAAAAAACTTTCGAAAGTCAAACAGGAGTTTTTTTACTGCTGCTTGACTTTTTTTTTATTTTCCTTAATTTTCGGTTTTCGGTTTTCCATTAAATATAAAACCAGAAGACAATATCTGCAGGATTTTTTCGTGTTTTTTTTTTCTTTTTTTTTTTTGTGTTTTATTATTGCAGATTACTCTCCACTACCCCAACCATCCAAAATGTTCAATTAACTTTTATGGAAATTTATAGAGTCTTTGACTTAACACTCAACCAACTTTCTCAACCAACGACGACAGCAACGACGAATCTTTCACTAGTGTTGAGAAAAGAAAGAAAAAGATGCCGAAAAAAAAGAAACATATATGTATGTGCAGGTAAAAGAAAACGCAATATTTATATACAACGTTACAGCAGCAACTCAAATAATTACAATAACAACAAGCAAAATACAATCATAGAAATGGCAAATGTTAAGAAATTTATATTAAAAAAAATGTATAAAAACAAAAAACAAAAATAATAATAAATGCGTTAAAGATAAAGATAATATTATGGAAAAGAGAAAAATAAGTTATTAACCCACGGGGGGAAGCGAGATTATCGCATTGATAACAAGGAAAATATCTCGTTATGTTCTCTAAACAATGTTTTCAATCAGAATTTTTGTTTTTGAAAAATAATTTTTTCAATATTTTTATTAAAATTTTTTTTTTTCGATAATTTTTAATAAATTTCGTAGGCCGTTATAAAAATTTTTTAAAATAATTTCTATTAATTATTAGCAAATCAATTATTAAATTAAATTATTAATTATTAAGTTAAATTATTAAATTCTATATCAAAATATATGGGAAATGATCTAAACATTAAAGAAAATAATTCCGATTCCTCTTAATTTTAGCACAAAATTTCTCGGGGTAGCCGAATGTAGCAAAAAAAAAAAATTTTATTTTTATATTCCTTAATTTCTTACTTCTTCCTTCGAAGCGCAACGAATGTTTCAAGAAGATTTTCTAACTTAGGTTTCTATAGTCTTTACTTTTAATTTCTTTCCATATCTCTCTATTAAAACTTCCAGTTAATAGAAACAATAATTATTCTCCAATAGCTTCCATGATGAATTTATCGTTTCTATTTCTACTTCATGATCGAAGGAAGGAAAAATTTTCATACCAGAGAAGAAGAAAAGAGAAGAGACAAATAATCACTAATCAGTTAATGTGAATAAAAGTAGAAATACGCCCAGAGAGATATTCGGGAATTTTAATTAAAAATATATTTCAAAATATGTCTTTTAGGCTCTATATTTAATAAAATCTTTCGTTTGTCATAGAAGGCTGCTTTTTCGAGCATTCTACAACGATAATCTCTCGGACCAAATACAAATATTCTTTCTTTTAATATTACACTAAGTAGCCTCTGCGGGGAGGAATATTATTTTACAAGGTAATTGTCAAATTTACAAAAGAAACCCGGAAAAAACAAAAAAAGAAAGCAAAATAACGAAAGCGGAAGAAAGCAATTACAAAGACAAGATAGAAGAAAGCAAAGATATCGACAATTAAAGGAAATTGAAGGAAAGAAGAAAGAAGAAGAAAATTCATAGTTGAGAACTACAAAAGCTAGAAGAAGGAAAACAAAAAAGGAAAAATTCGGAAAAAAAAGAAACGAACAATCGAAGAAACCCAATTTCTACGTAGCCTAGTAGATAAGCTATCACAGCGGCATGTCCGATCCCAATTGTCAGTACAATTCTAATTAATAACAATTAATATTGGCATACGGCCACAGGTATAGTGAATTCTTGGTCGTCCCACTCAACTCATTTCGGTCACACCTTATCCCACTCTCCATTTCTTTCCGTATTTAACACACAGCAAGGAGAACTGGGATAGGTCATATTAAAGAAAGTTCACGGAAGTCGTTGAATGAGTGGAAGCGGATATCCACACCAGAGAAGAAAAAAAAGAGACAGATGGAAAAAAACGATCAATTAAAGAAAAGAAAGAAAAAAAGAAAATCAATAACGAGAAATAAAAACATTAGGCAAGAAAAATAAGATTCATGCTAGGAAGTAAGGAGACAGAAACAGAAAACAGCAGATACAATAACAAAAAGACTGAATATACAAGGAAATAGAAGAAAAACTATGAGAAAAAAAGAAAGAAGCAAATGAAGAAGGAAAGAAAACAGCAAAGATCAAGGAAACTTAAGAAGACTGAGCGAAGAGGAAAGGAAAAAGAAACCGAAAAAGGAACAAAAATAATTCATACAATTCAAGAAGGAAAGAAGGAAAGAAGGAAAGAAGGAAAGAAGGAAAGCAGGAAAGAAGGAAAGAAGGAAAGAACGAAAGAACGAAAGAACGAAAGAACGAAAGAACGAAAGAACGAAAGAAGGAAAGAACGAAAGAAGGACAGAAGGAAAGGATCAAAGAAGGAAAGGTGGAAAGAAGGAAAAGATGAAAGAAGGGAAGAAGAAAAGAAGCAAAGAAGGGAAGAANTGGAAAGAAGGAAAAGATGAAAGAAGGGAAGAAGAAAAGAAGCAAAGAAGGGAAGAAGGAACGAATTGAGAGAAGGAAAGAATGAAAGAAGCAAAGAAGAGACGAAGAAAAGGAGGACGGAAGGAATGAAGGAAACAAAGAAAGAAATGTAGAAGAAAGAAGGAAAGAAGGAAAGAAAGAAAAAACGAAGGAAGGAAAGAAGCAAAGAGAGAAATATGTATAGAAAAAAGAAACAAAGACAAAAGCAAAGGAATGATACTATTTCATTAAATCTTTCTATTGCAATTCTCTGAAATCCGGTTCAATTTTGTAATAGAAACATTGAGGAATTTAGTGCTAATCTGAAACATCCATACAACAATTATAAAGCTCGATAATTACATTTTTTAATTTACAAATCTTTAATTCAGGTCACTACACACGTATACATTTAATCTTTTTTTGCCTTTTTCTTTTATATACTGAATATATTTGGACGTAGACTTTGGTTTGAATTGTAATCATTTACAAATTCACTCAGTGAATGTCAACTTATAGCGAATGTATCAATTTTCAACATTTAATCCTCCGACCGTTAGAAACCTGGCAATAGGAGTTCAATAGGGAGGTACGGATGGATAGACGTGAACAAATTTTTTTATATGTATATATTTTTTTAAAATTGGTAAATAAATTATTAATTAATAAATGTTATTAGTAGTAACAAATTACATTAATAATAGTTATTAATTATATTTAAAACTGTTGTACTAAAAACTCTTTTCGAAACTTCGATCTTCACAATTTCTTATGCGAATTTCTGACAAAAAAATCGGTACATTTCAGTAAGTTTTCTATAAACTTTACTAAGTTTAACAGAAGAAAAGTTCCCTCATAAATTAATAGAAATTAACAGCGGTAGAAAGAATTCTTTGGAAAATAAAAATATTTAGCGCTGTTCGTAAACGTACAACAAGAGATCTGACAAATTTTTTTTTACTGGGACTAAAAAAATCTTTGCAGCTCTCGTCTAACGCAATGGGAAAGAAGAAGAAATTAGCGAGATTTTTAATGCTTTATGTAGAGTTGGTAACAAAGTGACGTAAGTGTCATATCTTAGAAACGTAAGATGACCGCTATTTTGCATAAAACGAATGAACGAAGAAAAGAACATTCAAGCATTCTTATCGACGTAAAACAATATTGGATTTAAAATGACAAAAAAAAAACAGTAAGTAAGAACGAAAGGGAATCTATTTCTTAGTACTTTTGCTATATTTCTCTTTAAAGAGATTTTCAAAGCAATAATAAAGAAAGAATTAAAGAAAAATTACAGACAGTTTAGATAACATTTCGGCATTTGTCTATTTTACTGCTAAGCACTCCTTTTACTTTGTTTTTCTTTCAATATATTTAAAAGAAATTTAACAATAGGTCCTCTTAATATCGTATCTAAAAACGTTCGAAAGCCTTTCATTATATTTGGAAGTCTAATAGAGAATATAGTCAAATATGTCGGAGGGTTAAAATTCAGAAATTTCCTCTTAATCTAAAAGCTAAATGAGAAGAATCCTTTTAGATAATAGGTATCGTATTGTCTCGATAATTCTAGAAAATGAATAATTTTCTAAAAAATTTGTAACATAAAATCAAAATAATTATAAGAGAAATTATTTAAGACATACAATAGCTTCCTGTAAAAGAAATTCCATTATCAACGCTACTAAGGGGTTAATTTGCTTATTTCATTTATATAAATTTTCAACAGAGGAGCCTTATATTATTTTTAATACTATATTAATATTACAACACACCATGCGAAAGACATGTTAAGGCCAACTAAACGTTGGTTTACAACCGTAATAGATTCGGTAGTCGAAAATCTGTACTTTGTAGATAGCAATCAATGATCTTTTCGATTCTTACACTAACTTTTGGTTAACTCGATGAGAAAGAAGGCTTAATATTTTCTAAAGAAATTAATGGAAAAAATAGAAATCACCTTTGAACTGAGGAGTTTTCAGTGTTATCGAAAAAATTGATGTTTAAAAACGGATGGACAGAAATACAGCTGAAGGTTTTTCTCGTTCACATTTCTACAGATAACTTCATATTTCCTATTGTAAGCTGGTTAAGAGAGTGTTTGAACTTCGTTTTAAACCTTATTTGGTGTTTTCTCGATTACCTTTTTTATTTTTTATTTTATTATTTTTCTTCGTTTTATAGTTTTTTTTTTTTTTTTTTTTTTTTTTGGTTAAGAAATACAAAAACAATTCCGGCATGATAAAGAGCAAAAGAAATAAACCAAACTAACGAACGAACATACACAACACAGTCATACACACAGCAACAACTACTACTTAAGCATGTTTCAGTCTAAAGGAAAAGCAGAAGTAGAAGAAGACGAAGACGAAGACGAAGACGAAGACGAAGACAAAGACGAAGAATGGTGAAGAGGTGAGTGTCTGTGTTTGTGGAGAGACTTGAACACATGAAACAACTACATAAAGTTGATGTTGTTGTTTAAAGCTTGTTTCTTAATGTTTGTATTTTTTATACACTTTGTTTTGTGCTGTATGTGTGATGATTATAAAGATTTTAATGCCAAAATAAATGAAAATAAATATTAATGAAAGCAAAAATCTGTTGAAACAAAAGAGGCGCGAATTAATAACAAAATAAAAATTTAATAACATTTGATAAATGAAAAAAAAAAAAAAACAAAAAGTTTATGTCTTACAAGAAAAAAAGGTTTAAAAAGAGCAACACGAAACACAAAAAAAAAACGCTATTAACTTACGTAAGTTGCTAGTGAGGAAAATCACAGTTTGTTTATGATGTTTGTAATCAGGAAAGTCAGCAGCAGCAGCAACGGCAGCAACAGCAACAGAAACATTTGTTTAATGTGCAATAAATAAATAACTTTAAAGCACTTTTTTCCCTTTATTTTTGTTAAATTTATTTCTCTTTTAATAATATTTGTTGGCACTTTTTTCTTTAATACATTTTTTTTTATTACTTTTACATATAAAAGAATTCACTTTTCTTAGAAAAAAAAAAAAAAACAAACAAAAAACAAAAAAAAGATATAAAATATAGAAAACCGTTTGCTAGGTTATGGCAGATATTGAGTTAAGTTTCTTATTTTTATAATTTTTATCACATTTAATGGGTTTTTATTGAAATTTTCTTATATAAAAACATTTTAGTAAATTTTTTTTTAAACTTTTTCTTGTAATATTAATTTTTGTTAATTTACGAAATCACATACGACTCTCGTACTCAAGTAGAGTCACTGACGCTTAAACGTTATGTATTGAGCCGCGTTAACTCACAAGCCACTGCACCGCTGGAATTTTTGTTACTTTTTTCCACTTCTTACGTTTTATATTCCTCCTCGTTGTTGTTGTTGTTGTTATTGTTGTTATTGCTTTTTTGCTGTTACTATTACTGTTGTTGTTGTTGTTGTTGTTGTTGTTGGATTGCTTTGGTACACAAACTGTTGACGTTTATTTCTTTTTCTTATAACACTGAACACATAAAGCGTGTACTGAAAGAAAAATTCTCCAAAAAATTTTCTTAAACATTACACGAGTTTTATATGAATAAAAAATTCAAGAAAATTAATTTTTTTTTTTTTTTGTTTAATAAATTTTACTTAAAACACAAACGTTATTTTTTGTTATAATTATTGTTGTTGTTATTTCTTTCTTTTACGTTTTTCCGTATTTTGTTATTTTTGAAAAGCGCTCTCTAGTGGTGAGTATTAATTTGTTATGTTTTTCTTGCCTGCTTCGTTTCTTATCTTTTGTTTTAACTTAACATTACAGCATCATTTCTTATGAAAAATTAGCACTTTTTTCACTCCTTACACACACGCACAAATATCGTGGTATTAAAATTATTAAAATTTTTCTTCTCCCACATTGTGATAAACAAAAAAAAAAAGTTGTTTTTAAGCAAAAGATTTTACCAAAATAATTAACCAAAAAACATAAAAAAAACGGAAAAGAAATAAACGAAACGAGAAATTTCTAACGTTACGAGGGGAATATTATGGACTTGTTTGCGTCGAACGTATGAAAAACTCGTTGTAGACGGTGAACGTTGATGTTAAAGAACGTGTAGTCATGTAGATACCTAAAATTTACTAACAATGTTCTCTTGTGCAACGCTCTAGTCACTCTTTCTCTTTCTCTCTCTCTCCATAGGATACTCACACAATGTTGGAATTTCCGTTTAAGTATTGGTAACATACACACACACACACGGGTTAAACTCAGGTGTTTTGTATGCAGGTGTTGTTAGTAGCGTTATTCAGTTATTGTATCTTATATAGTGGGAGAATTTTGTGTTGCACGAATCTCTCTCTCTCTCTCTCTCTCTCTCTGTCTTTTACACTCTTTCGCTCTCATTCTCTTTTCATAAGAGTTAACCATGGTAAGCAGTAAATGGCAAAAGAGTTTTGTGTAAATGCTTTTTATGGTTTCATCTCGAGACTATGCCTTACAGAGCTACATACAGATACACAGATACACAGATACATTCTCACCTGTTCTATGTAAGGCACAAAATAGTGGTAGTAAAGTATAGCATGCCTGTGTACCTGTACACTTACTCACTAGTCGACTCACTGACTAAATATAAATGACGTTTTGGCTGTCAGTTCGTTAGTTAAGCCTGCGGTATATACATCATCGCCACCATTGCCCGTACCCTCAACAGCAACAGTAAATAAAATACGGGCTTAAATGTTATGTGTACCACGTAAAGTCAAATAGCGTTTGTTAAGCACGCTCCCAAATCCAATTGTTCGTTCGTTAGGCAGGCAGGCAGACAGGCAGACAAACAAGCAACCGGCACACCAGAAAGACGAAGTAAGGAGTGTAATGTTTTCTATGTTGTTGTAGCTATTGTTGTAGCTGTGTTCGTTATATTGTGCGGAGTGCACATAGCGTACATGTGCATGCAACAAGCAGAAAAAAGTTAGAAAATAAATAAATAAAAAAGTCAAAGAGTCAACAAATCTGAAAATTCAGAGACGTTCCTTTGAAATAGGGGCACATCTATAACGTATATATAAGAAAACAAACATTCATACATAAAAAGAGTTAAGACACAAACTTTTAAATCATATGACGACCTGGCCACAGATAATAGCTTTAAAAAAACATCTGGAAAGTTTTGAATAATTATTTTGAAATCATATTCTTCCCCCCCTATAAATACTTTTTTATGAAAAAGTTTTCAAAATAATTTACAAAAAAAAAACTTTTATAGTTTTTGAAATTATTTCGGCATAGATTCTAAATAAAATATATAAAAAAAAAATTATTTAAAAAAAATTTGAAAAAAAGTTTTGTGAACACTTATGAAAAAAAATCAAAAGAAAACATTTCTAAAAAATTAAAAAAGAAAAAAAACGTTTTTTTTAAAAAAATTTGTTCTCTAATTTTTTAAAATAAAATTGAAAACAATTTCAAATTCATTCATTTCTTTTTTCAATAAAACTGAAAAATTTAAAGAAAAATTAGAAAACAAAAAAATAATTCCGAAAGAAAAATTTGTTCGTATTTTTGAAGAAAGCTTAAAAAAAAATATTTCCAAAAAACTAAAAACGAATTAAGAAACATTCTCCGAAAACAAATCTTTTCTTTAATTTTCTAATATAAATTTGAAAACGATTTAAGAATATTTATATTTTCGATGAAACTGAAAAAAATAAAGAAAAAATTTCAAAACAAAAATAATTTTTGAAAAATTTTTGAAAAAAAAAGTTAAATGAAAAAAATTAAGAAAGCTTTTCCAAAAAAAATTTTTCTTCTATATTTTTTAAAATAATTTTGAAAACAATTTAAAAATATTTTTTGCCAATAAAACTAACAAAAAAATTAAGCAAAAAATTTCAAATAAATATAATTAAAATAATCAAAAAAAAAAAAAAATAATTTCAAAAAGATTTTAATATTTTTGAAAACAAAGTCAAACGAAAACATTTATAAAAAATTAAGACACAATTTCCAAAAAAAAATTTTCTTTTATAATGTTTAAAAGCATATTTTAGAAAAAAAAAATTTTTTTTACAACCGTCCCAGATTAGAACAATGATTTTGAATTACTAAATTAATTTTAAGCTAATAAGGAAAAAGTTCTTGGCGTTAGTGTAAGAAAAATTTGAAAAATATCTAAGGGAGCGAAAATTCTACGAACTTTTTCTTTGACCATTACTTTGACCTTACTCTAAATATGGAAATTCCTACATTTGTTCCTATTAAGGTTTGATTAGTTGACATATAGGTTTAATTAGTCTTAGGTAGTATTGGGCTCAATACTTTCTAAACTATCAACTGAACTGCAAAACTGAAATCAAACTTTTTATAAGAAGACACAATAAGTAGCTTAAGCCTTTTAGCAGCCGTGAAGAAGGCAACAGGCAAAAGACTTAAGACACAAACTATAATTCGCGCCAAAATTTCTAATCAATGTTTAATTACAAGAGCAGACCACGGCACTGTTCTCTTACCTTTATACATTTTTTCCGTTTCTCCTTTTTTGTTTTTTGCTTTTGTTAACCACTACAGCAAAATCAAAGTAAAAGGGTAACATTGACACAATACAAAGCAACAGCGCAACAACCATCAAACGAATGAAATTAAAGAAAAAACAATTTATACAAAAAAAGGAAAAAAAAAACTATAAAAAGACAAAACTACTACAACGGTGCCTGAGAGGCATTTTTTTTTTTTTTTTTTTTTGGTTGTATATTTACTCGGAGCTCATATAGTATCTTTGTAAACACACATAATACGTGTACAACGCTGCAAACATTTTTGTCCAAAAGCCGCAATACAGACACACACACGGCCAATACATTTTCAAGCGTTAAAAGAGAGAGGGAGGGAGAAAGAGAGAGAGAGAGAGGGAGAGAGAGAGAGAGAGAAAGAGAGAGAGTAAGCGAAAGATAAACAAGCGCAAACATACCCAACTCAACTTAGCCCGCTTAGTACAATAGATGCAATCAGCTAAAATGAGACAGTCACTTACACACACACACACACATATGACTACTACAGCACATGTTTTAGATGCTCTTTCTATACAAATACACACCTACATAAGACGGAAAGACAAACAGACAGACAAATAATAATCATCTGAGCAAAAATGAATATATCTTAAGTTCAACTCGCATGTTAGTAGACGCGCAAACACAAGCATACATACATCCATACATACATACGTACACACATTCACTTACACAATTACCCTGCTGCGTCTTTTGGGACTGCATGCAGTTAAAACTTAACGTTGCCATAAAAATAGTTTTAATATTGTAAATTGTTGTTTGTTGTTTGTTGTTGCTGTTGCTATTGCTATTGCTATTGCTATTGCTGTTGGTGTATATTGCATTTTTCTGTGCTTTTATTGTGCTCTATGTGAGAATGTATAGATTGCTTTAGTTGCTTTTGTTGTTTTTGTTGCTTTGTTCACCTTTCAATTTTCAATGTTTTGCTATCTATTATTAGGTTTCAATTGTTTTCTTCATTTCTTTGCCAAACGTTTATCCAGAAAAAAAAGAGAGAGAGAGAAACAGAGCTAGGGATATACATTCACATAGAATTCTAAATGTGATGTAGAAATGTTTAATAATAAAATTCGTAAGATTTAATAGTTTTTTATGATTGTAGAGAGTTGATCAAGTCGTGGTATATGCAGCAAGCAAATAAACAAAGCATTTATGTTACTGATAACTGTAGTGGTATTGCTAGCGGTGGTGGTGCTGGTGGTAGTATTGGTGGTGACGGTGTTAGTTAGTATTGGTGTGTGATTTGTTAGTTAATAATAAAAATGTGCTGAGACAGGCGCTCGAAATAGAGTAGAGCAGAATAAAGTGTGGTATCGAGCAGTGAAGTGAAGTACAGAAGTGTGATGTATTGTGCCGTATTGTGTGCGTTGAGCATATGAGACGAGAAAAAACAAAAGACTTAAGTAACAAACTTGCACGCAATATCGAATCTCAATTTTCATGTGTAAATGTATGGTTTTTGAAAACACAGACACACACACACACAGACACACACACACATCCATACATACATATACACAAACACATGCTCATACTTAGAGAGATAAAGTACCGCAGCTAATGCTTAAATTTTATTTAGCGGTTCAGCCCGGGAGTAGTAAGCATAAATTCAATACTACTGTTGTTCGTTTTTCTTCTTTCTTTTTTTTTTTTTGGACAACCAATAACAATAACAGCAACAGCAGCAGTTATAGATGAACGGAAACATGCAACAATGACTCTACGGGAACGTAATGCATGCAACAACATCAGCATCACAATTTTTGTATTCTGACTATTCTCGTTGACTTGGCTAGAATTTAGAGTTTAGAAAGCTTCATCAATTCTGAAGATAAATAAATTTTTATTCCAATTGTTTTGGTAGCCATAAAACATGCAAGAGAAAATATTAGCATAGCCGAATGCACAAAGCACGACAAACACAAGCACACACACACACACATGCAACCAAGTATTTGAAAATCTCTTTTTTCCAGCTACTCGCTGAGGTTTCTTTCTTTTTTTATTTTCTTTTCTTTTTTGTTTTTGTATTTTTATCCGTTCTTCACTGCCTGTCTGATTAGAAAAAACAAAAACATAAAATAAAATTCTAAGGCATTATTCTTTTTTCCTTCTGCTAGTTAAGGTTTATTTTTCTTCTTTTTTTTTTTTGTTTTCTCTCTTTATTTCTTGTGGTTGTTGGTTATACTTACCATTGTTGTTGTAGTTGGTTTGATTGCTGTATACCTATATCGTATTACTTTTTGGTGACCCTAACCCTTAACATGACAGTCATGATAAAGCGCATCTCTATACTTATAGCAACAAAAACAACAACGATAACAAGTGAAACCCAACAGCAAAAGGGCAGGTATTCCAGTAAATTAAAAACAACAAAAATTGTTTTTTGCTCTTGTTGTTATTGTTGTTTATTGTTTTTGCCTTCTTTACCATCAAATAAATGTAAAACGAAGGATAATAAGAAAACAAAAGGTCGAAAATACATAAATTTGAAAAAAAATTGCTTTAGTAAAACAAAGCAAAAAAAAAAAATAAAATAAAACGTTGAGAAGGCAAATACAAATTATAGGGAATGAAACCTACCTAAAATATAAAAATTTATTTTTATGGAAACAATTTATTGAGTGAAATCAAGTAAGAAGATTATATATGATTATTAGTCCTATTTGTAACTTATTATTCCAGAGATAATATTTCAAGATTTAAACTAAAACAGAATAGATGCGTAGGCCGTCAGGAATGGCTACCTTTTATTTGTGGTTAATCGAATTTTATTGTTATAAGCAATTTGTTTCTGCTCTAAGAACAAACACCACATGTCCATTTTCTTCATCGAATAACAAACTGTTTTATTTAAAAAGGTTTTGTTTCTTATTGACCGCATCTGGGGGAAAAGCCGATACGAAATCTTTTGAAGAGCAATTCCAATCAACCATAATACGTTCTATTGACCAACTTGGTTTTACATCGCTAGATCGCACTGTCTAACACTTTAACCGAGACAATATTTCATCTCAATTGTTGCGTGATCATATTGGGTGTAAATCTTCTGCACTAAGCTTAGTTACGTACTAGAGTTAGTTTAACTATCTTAGAGGTAGCTAAGCTATAACAGGAATAGCTTAGCATAGCTTCTAGTGTATTTCACCTTTAGTTAAAGCTGGACGTAGTTCATATATTAATAATAGTAGTAGAAGAAGAAGTAGGAGTAGGAGTCGGAGTAAAAGTCGATGTAAAAGAAGAAATAGAAGCAGAAATAGAAGCAGAAGCAGAACTCGAAATAGACGTAGAAGTAGAATCAGAAGTAGAAGTAGTAGTAGAAACATAAGTAGAACTAAAAGTAGAAGTAGAAGTAAAAGCAGAAGTTGAAGTAGAAGTAGTAGTAATAGAAGTACAAGTAGAAGTAAAAGTCAATGCAAAAGTAGAAGTAGAAGCAGAACAAGAAATAGAAGTAGAAGTAGAAGTAGAATCAGAAGTAGAAGTAGAAATATAATGAGAAGTAGAAGTAGAAGCGGAAGTAGCAGTGGAGGTAGAAGTAGAATTAGTAGTAGCAAAAGTAGAAGCAGAAATAGAAGTAGAAATATAAGTAGAAGTAGAAGCAGAAGTAGAAGTAGAATTAGAAGTAAAGGTAGAAGTAGAAGTAGAAGTGGAGGTAGAAGGAGAAGTAGAATCAGAAGTAGAAGTAGAGGTAGAGGTAGAATTAGTGGTAGTACAAGTAGAAGTAGAAATATAAGTAGAAGTAGAAGCAGAAGTAGAAGCAGAAGTAAAGGTAGAAGTAGAAGTAAAGGTAGGAGTAGGAGTAGAAGTAGAAGTAAAGGTAGAAGTAGAAGTAAAAGTAGAAGCAGAAGTAAAGGTAGAAATAAAGGTAGAAGCAGAAGTAGAAGTAAAAGTAAAAGTAGAAGTAGAAGTAGTAGAAGTAGAAATAGAAATAGAAGTAGACGTAGGAGTAGATTCAGAAGTAGAAGTAGAAGTGTAAGTAGAAGTAGACGTGGAAGTAGAAGTAGAGGTAGAAGTAGAAGTAGAAGTAGAAGTAGAAGTTTAAGTTTAAGTTTAAGTAGAAGTAAAAGTAGAAGTAGTTGTAGAAGTAGAAGTAAAACTGGAAGTCTTTTCGTTGCAATATTCAACCAATTTTTTTTAATAAGTACGTGAAGTGGGTACTTTCTACGAATGCTACTGCTCAACAATTAATGAAATATCTTATTCAAAGCACCAAAAAAAAATTCCTCAAGAGATATTTTCAGCAATTAAAAGAGATGCTCTAATCTATAATCTATAAACTAATAAATGCAAATATTTTTATATTAAAATTTCTTAATTTCTTTTCTTTTTTTTTTAAAAGGCCTTTTTCTCATATAATTCATTATTGATCATGCCGCTCAATTCGAAACTTTAATCCGGAATGATTTTCATTTCAGAAGACTTCTAAAATCAAATGTAATTACAACATTGGTCAATATTTGCAACTGTTCTGAGATATTTTACATTTCAAATTTATTTCATTTTTATAACAAACACACTGACAATAATTTACTTATCAAATTCAACGAAACATAATTTATGAAAAAGAAAAATTTCAAAAAATTATCTGTACTGAAAACGGTGAATAAAAATGTAAAGTCAACGTTTAACACTTGAGTGTGTTTCCATCTTGAATAATAGACTGACACTAGGGACCATGTTATTTAGATGCAACATTAAATGTACGAAACAAACTCCAACAACGTATTACCATTAACGCATAAAACTTGATTGGAACGCCTAAAATGATTAGGAAGCGCAAATTTAAAAAAATTTTAATTTTTATTTAATTTTTGCAATAAGGAGACATAAAGAGAATAACCAACTAATCAACTGACGTAACAGATTTACTTTCGTATATAAACAAGGAAATCCTTTTTATTATTATCATAAAATTCAACTAAAGCTACGCCTGTCTGTGTGTGTGTGTGCGTGTGTGTGTGTGTGTGTGTACGTACATAATAAGTTGCATTGACATTTTTTATCGTCTAATACACTCTAAGAGCAGTCACTTTTTTCTTTAATGCTATAAAAAAAACCATACATCGTTAACTATGTTAGCTTTTGTGGTTATTTAACAGCATTAAACATAGCACGCATCTCGTGCGCAAGTGCTTACTAGGAAAAAAAGAAACACATAGCAGAAAAAATTTTGAAGAAAAAACAAATCTACTAAAGTTGTAATTAAGTTGCCATAAAATAAATTTATTATGTAGATTGGTTTTTCCAATGTCATACCGTTGACGGAGACAACAGCCACAATACCAACAATAATAATAACAGCAACGAACACATCACGAAACGCGTGGGTTGGTCAAGAAAATTAACTTTTGTGCTTTTAGTCTCCATAAAGAGTGTGTTTAACGATAATAATAACAACAACAACAATAGCAATAGCAATAATAAAATTGCATACACAGGTTAAACCGTTGTAAAGTGACCAATAGGTGTTGGTATGTCAGTATGTCTGCTTGTTTACTTAGTATTTGCTGTTTGTGTTGGTGTATGTATGTGTACGCGTAAGTGTGTGTTTGTATGTGTTTGTATATGTTTGTGTGTGTTTGTGTGTTTGTAATGCATATTACAAATATAAACATAACTGATTATAGACGTTCATTAAGCTTAAGATAACTATAAAAATAACGTAGAACAACAAGACAACAAGAAGAACAAAAACAACATTTAACAAAAAGCGAAACAAAAAAAAAACAGCAAAAAGGTTATTAGAAAGAATTTAGATCACAGTGATTAACAAACAAAGAATAATGTTTATGGCGACACCCTACCATTCAATACTAGACATTACAACAAAGAAACATATATTCTTAAGCGGGACATGCATGCATGGACACTATATAAATATAATATTTCTTGTTGTACAATCGGTAGTAACTGGTATGCATTATTTATTCATAAACAATTTATTTGTAATTTATTAAAAAAATAATTATATGAAATAATCGATTAAAATCTTTTATATATATTTCTCTTTTCAAATTAATCAAAGAAAGATCAACAAAAAATGTAAGTTATCTTGACCGCAAATATCAATTAAAAGTAATCAAGTACTTAACAAAAGCTTTGTGTGGGATAATAGGTGGAAACTTTTTGGTATTTATTAAATTTTTTCAATAACAATAAAAAATCGATTAAATTCGACTTTTCAATGAATCATTTAAGATCCATTATCCAACCATTTCTGTGCAATGAGCAGAATCAATCTTTAGCATATCTATGCCTTCTCTTTCTTTGTTCTCTTTCAGATGTCTTATATTAAGAAGATCGTTGGATATAGCATATGAAAAGGATCGTAAAGGTAATTTCACATGGAAAATTTTGCAAAAGAAAATGAAACAAAAAGTAAGAGAGAGGGGGAAAGAGAGAGAGAAAGGGAGAAAGAACGAGTGAGCGAAAGAAAGAGAGAGGGGGAGAGAAAGAAAGAGAGAGGGGGAGAGAAAGAGAGAGAGAGAGAGGGAGAGAAAAAGAGAGAGGGAGAAAAAGAGAAAGAGAGAGAGACAAAGGGGAAGAGAAACAGGGGGAGAAGGAGAGAGAGAGAGAGAGAGGAAAGGGAAGAGGAGAGGGAAGCGAGGGGAAGAGGGGGAGAGAGAGACGTGAAGAGGGAGAGAGAGAAAGATAGAGCTAAGGAGAGGAAGAAAGATGCAGAGAGGGAGAGAGAGGGAGAGAAAAAGAGAGAGGGAGAAAAAGAGAAAGAGAGAGAGACAAAGGGGAAGAGAAACAGGGGGAGAAGGAGAGAGAGAGAGAGAGGAAAGGGAAGAGGAGAGGGAAGCGAGGGGAAGAGGGGGAGAGAGAGGGGGAGAGGGAGAGAGGGGGAGGGAGGGAGAGAGAGGAAGAGAGGGAGAGAGGGAGAGAGAGGGAGAGAGGGAGAG
>KK351302.1:104737-114839 GCA_000671755.1 Glossina brevipalpis | reverse complement strand
GCGCCTACGCCTACTTTTCTATGCAAAGTCCTTTGACCCATTATCATAAAACATTCTTAACAAGACAAGTAAACGACATATTTATCCGAAATGTTTACAAATATGTTATACTTATTTGTCCTGATCTCGAATTTAAAATATTTTAAGTCCTTTTCAATTTGTTTTGCATTTGAATGAACTCATTATAATTCAGGAAAAATAATTTTTACATATATAAGTTATACTAAATTTGTTGTTCCCCTACATACCGACCTAAAGCGGGCTCTTAATAGGAATGAATACAAGTAAAAATATATTTTATTCCTCTAGAAACAAAAAAACCAATGCGATCCTTAAAATCGAGATCTGAGTGTTCTTAAATTTTCAGAGACGTCCAAGATAAGAAGTAGAATATCCTATTGTAAGCAATGGCTGCTCGCCTTTTCTACAGGTTTTATCAAAAGTAATTGCCTTAGGCACATTACGAATAATATTGGTACTACAGGTTAAATGGATAATGCGGATAATGTGGATAATATGGATAATCACGATAATAAGGATGATACGGTTAGTATGGATAATACGGATGACATAGTTAATAGGGATAATATAGATAATGCGGATAATATTCGATAATAAGAGTGACACGGTTAATACGGATAATACGGATGACATAGTTAATATGGATAATATGGATAACGTAGATAATATGGATAATATAAGTAATTACGCTAAATGCAATAATAAGAGCGATAATTAACCATATAACATGCATGACATAGTTAATACGGATAAAATGGATAATACGGATAATAATACGGCTGACATAGTTAGTAAAGATTATATGAATAATTCGGATAACAGTCGATAATAAGAGTGACACGGTTAATATGAATAATACGGATGACATAGTTAATATGGATAATACCGATAACGCGCATAACGTGGATAATACGGATAATATAGGTAATATGGATGAAGGCGATTATAAGAGCGTTAATTAACCATATAATGTGCATGATACAATTAACACAAATAATAAGAGTTAATAATGATAATAAAGTTAATAATTCCCTTGTTCCCTCCCGACCATCCCTCCTAACTTTCCGAGTAGATGGTCAAATATAAAAAAAAGGAAAAATCTTCCATTAAACTATGAAGAAATGCTTTCAGTGGATTCTTCTTTGATTTTTTCTTTAAACGAAATCGTTGAATTGGCTTTCATTCCCTTTTACTTGTGTCGCTTTGACTTTCGGTGATTGGTCACTTATTTACAATTCCAATTGAGAGAACAAAATTTAAATGTTTGATCATCCAAACAAACAGACAAAAACAAAGACAACAACGACAAACACGCACATCCATACAACTTAAAGCGGGGAAAATGATCAAATCTGTGGGACGAACAAATATATTTTATATAAACACACATATATATATATTGGAACGTGTGTGTATGTGTGTGATGATCATGGTTAATGGTAACCACACAATTTCACAAAATATTGGAATTCACTTAACAAGATGATCATTGCAAACAACTTAAAAAAAAAAAAATTGAAAACGAAAAAAACAGCAAAACAAAACCTATAGCAACAATAATAACAATAAGCAGCCAACATACATAGATTTTACTAAAGGGGAAATTTTTAGTAAACAACAGTAACAACAACAATATGCATGGAATATATTATATTACAAGAAATTGGCATATACGCCTCGGTAGGTTCGTTGGTAGTTTGCTTTTTGTTGTTGTTGTTGTTGTGTTTTTGTTCAAAAATTTTTCGTTGTACTGTTATTGTAGGCATTGTTATAATAATGTCGAATTGTCGAGAATGCCGTTGTTGTTGGACNGAGAGGGAAAGATAGGGGGAGAGAGAGAGGAAGAGAGGGGGAGAGAGAGAGAGAGAGAAAAAGGTAGAGATAGAATAGGGGATTCATCTTTCTCAAGAATTGTGAGCAATGGGGAACTCTTTCCGTGAAGAACTCTCACCTAACAATAGTATCAATAATTTGCTTTTAGATTGTTTTAAGTTTTTTTCCGAATCTGCATACATCAAAAACATAATAATTAATTGTATCATAAGCTATTCCAGTTAAATTTTCCGTAAGTTTCATTTAAATTTAATGTTTCAATTTTTAGTGCAAAACACGAACGAAATCGTTGCATTTGAAATTCTCCATATTTCATATCAATTCACATTTCTCTCTCTCTATTTCTGCATTTGTCTGAAAAATAAACAACAGATGTTATGGTTTTAATGATGACTGGATTGTAACTTTGGCTCTGGATTTAGCGGTCGAGTGTAACCCATGTCTTAAGCGTTGCAGTAATATGATTAACTGACTACATGCGGGCTTTTCTCCAGTTCTTCGACATGTAAATCATTATGAATTGTGATATTTCTCAATCTTAAGTAAATTTGATATCAAGTAAAAACAACAAGCTGAAGTTTAAAGATTTTGCAAAGAATTTTTGATATTTCAAGATTTCTTTTGCATCAAAAAAAGGAAAATATTTTTTCCATAAAAATGTACACCAAAGCATTAGTTTGCGTTTTAAATACAAATACGATATGTTTTTTTAGCAACCAATAGAGAAAATTCCATCTCCTTCGCCGTTCTTAACCAAACCAGGTCTGAGTTAAAGTTGCTACACGAAAACTCGGATACATAAGATCTATTATTTTTGAACTCATCACGATTTGTTGCATATATGATTGTCCTTAAAAGAGGCGTATTTTCTCTCAATACTGGGGATCTACATTAATCAGCAGCTAAACTTTGAAAAGTGTCGTCGCTTCTGTATAGCTTTCACCAAGTTTTAACTTTACTAAGTTAGACTCGATTTAATTTAAAATTAAGAGTTTATATGACCTTCTTATCTACTCAAGCAACACTGACTTATATTTTCTAACCAAAAAACTGGACGCATAAGGATTTGTTTTATCTATGACTATCCTTAAAAGAGCTATATTTTCTCACAACACTGCGAACTGCATTAATCACACGATAGTAAGCGGATAAACTTTCAAAAAAGGCTCCGACTTAGGCGGGCATCACGCTCTATATGAACAAAAACGCCGCCGCTACCAAGTAAAACGGCCTATTTAGTTAGTACTTTTTCTTTTACGGTTACTAAATTGAAACTAAAGAGACTAAAAAGAGATTATGTACCCTTCTTACATACAAGGATTTTTTTCATCTACGATTTTCCTTAAAATAATTAAATTTTACCTCCACCATCCATTAGTCATACGACAGTGACCAGCTAAGTTTCCAATCGCACGCTCGGGTTTGCGTAGACATCACGCTCTACCTAAACAAAGACCCTGTCTCTTCTGTACAGCTTCTATCATGTAACACGGCCTACTTGATTAATGCTTTTTCTTTTTATAAATGTTTCTTATTGATAGACACTCTAATATCGACTTAGTTTCGAAGCTGAACTGTTGAACCATTGCGTAATCTGTGTTGACGCTAACCTTGGAACATTTGCTTCTTGAATAAAACATATAGATGCAGTCTTCTTCTGAACATGATTTTTTAACGCGTAAGTAACGAAAACCAAAGATTTATTTAAAGATTTTGATTAAACCATTAAAAGAAAGCTTACGATCAACGACTTATTACAAATTAATCAATAAATTTCTATATATAGAATAAGAAAACTGACTTGGAAAGGCTCTACGGGCTTAAGGAAAAGCTTTGATCTTCTTTCCTTATACCGAACAAAGGAACAAACAAGTAGATTAGATATTATGGAACTGAAAGAGCTGGCTGTTAACAAAGCCGGTACACGTTTAGCTCTTTCCTGAGTCTCCTTTCCTTTGGCCTTTATTAAGCTAATAGTTCCCAAAGCGCCCAGACCGCAACATTTACTCATGAATAAATCAAATACTGACTGTATATTGGATAAAAGTCGAAACTTACAGGCGACTATAGAAAGTGAATCCATACGCAGCGCTGCTCTTTTGTTTATCCCTGACTCTGAAATATAAATTCCATATGATGTTCTCTGCTTGCTTCAGACCTATGTATGGAGATAGATATGTGCTTCACGCCGCAAACAATATTTTTATATTTGAATATTTTCTTTTTGAGTTTTAAACGCTGTTGAGAACACTAAAGAAGCCCCATCGACGATCTGGGGTTATCGGTAAATGATGCAAAGTTCGTCGATAGGATCGATCTACTTCAATGGGTCGGTCTTTAATCGCTACATTAAACGAAGATCAAAGTATAAAAGTCGGACAAAAAACAACGGCCTGCTCTCACTAACAACATCTTTCTCACGATGGACCCGGTAGAAGGGCTAAAGTCTTGTTTTCTCTTTCCATATTACGGACAGCGTCATTTCAACGAAGCGCTTAAAACTCCTCATGAAGTGCTGCCAGTTTGAAATGAAACGAAGTCATCTTGGCACTCTTTCTGCTTGTTTCCCATTTAGCAGCAAAAACATTTAGGAAATAAATTCAATAACTTTAACACCAGCAACAGTAAATATATCAGCATTAAAAGCCCTTTAGAAAACTGGGCTTTTAAAACATCTATGTTACGTGGATATTAAAAATGGCTTAAGGTCATTTAAAGACAAAGAAAAGTTATAAAATTCAAATTAAAAACAAATTGAAATTTTTAATATTTTTAATTAACTCGAATATTTTGTATATGGAAACGACAAAATAAATTAATATCGTAAAAATAATGAACATGAAAACTTCATTAAAGACGGAAAGATCATCTTTAAAATAAATTAAAATTTAATTTAAAATTCATGACATTTTTACTGAGATTTGTTTTGTTTTTTTTTTTTTTTCTTTTTAGCAGCACACACAGCTGGTCGTTTGATAGCAAATGGAAAAAAATGGTAAATTTTTTTCTCACGGCCTTTTATTTTTATTTTCTAGTCAGGACATAAAATCTTAAGCTTTTTTCTATAAAATAAAAAAAAAAAAATAATCAAATGTTGTTTAACTTGTCTGACCACTGAAAGAAAAATGTGTTGATAGGTGCGGTCTGCCTGTCTGTTTGCCTGCATGCCTGCCATGATAGTCATTCGGATACAATGATAGTCATTCGGATACAATTTTTAATGGCATTTGCAAAATAACGGCTTATATATATCCTTTAGATAAATAACGGGCAGGCTGTTAAGCAATGACTAATTATGGGCAATGATCAAGGACAATAAAACGATGACCATTTCTTCTTAAAAAGAAATGCAAGCAGGCAACCGAGCAATGTTTGCAATAATCACAAAGAATTCATTTCATTTATAAGGGTTTGCCAGAATTTGAATGCATTCAAATTAAACTATGAAAGGGTCGGTTTTCACTTCCTTTCATTTCTTAGAACAATTTATTGTGAAATTCTATATTTAATTTAACCCTTGAATTATTTTAAAAGATAAATCTATTTATATTTTTTTTGTTTTTAACTGTCATGTTTAAGAAACATTGTATTCTTTTCGTATACATATCTCTTCTTTTTTTTTTTTTTTTTTTTTTTTTTTTTTTTTTTTTTTTTTTTTTTTTTTTCTTAAATACGTATATATATNTCCACTCGATTCAAATTTTTCGCATTAATTTCATAAGTCAAAATAACTACCATTTTATAACCGGAAATAGTGGAGATTCCAAATTTGTTCATATAAAGACTTCTGGTGGAGTGTTCGTAAAAATGGTTCAATCGAATCCATTTTCAATATGTATTGGGTTTGGGCCAAAGGATTTCAGTGTACCAAATTTTAATCAAAATATCTCCAAGATTGCAATTTGTGGGCTGGATAGAAAAATGCATGGACAGACATCAGACAAACAGACAAGCTTAAATCACGATCATTTTATAAATCAATCGGTATAATAAATGGTGGATCTATCTTGAGCATTTCAGGGTGTTACATACCTGCGCATCTTGTATCATATTTCTTAAGCATTTCTAGGTCTCACGTAGCTCCGCACCCTATACCATATACGGTCTAGGGTATAAATATTAGTATTTAAATATTAAAATAGCTTTGAATGTCTGTAAAGATTTTTATCAATCTCTTTTAAGGATTTTAAGTATTGTATCCATGGACGTTTATAAGCAACGCTACGTTGACTGTAAATCCTCAGCTAAACAAGGCAATGCGAAGGTATACTAAACTTACAATTTTATAGGTAAAACCTGCCTTTTTGCCTTATTTTGACGTAAGACTTTTCATTATCTTCAACTCAAGACTGCGAATATATTAGTTCGTCAAAAAATATTTGTCCGACTAAAAGAGATAACTTCGTACGTTCGAAATATCAATTTAGACGATGGATTTATTTAAATTAAATTTTTATTTTTATTTGCAGTGTAGCTTAAAGTCCACGCTAGACTGTCTAATAATTTATCATTTTATTATGCAACTCGCGTAAAGTCTTAATTACTTTGACGATTATTTCGTCACAATAAATTTTAATTAGAAAAAAAAAAANACACAGTTACACGTACATAAACAGACGTATATAGAGAGACAGACCATATGCATTTGATTTACACCTACGGACTGACTAAGTGTACAAGCGATGCATAAATGGGAAAACTGCCTCCGATATTGTGTTTCCTTTCGTCTCGATTAATGTCAAGAAATCACGGAGCAGAAAAAGCTTAAGGAGAATTTCCTGTTATTTTAATCCTTAACTAACATTCATATTTAATTCTGTCCCTAATTAATATTTTAATATTTCAGCCGGCAATCACGAAGGGCTACCTACTCTCTTATTTAACAATCATTGAGTCTATGCTAATAATTGTAAAACTTTCTGTTCTTCTATCACATGAAAAGAATCCTTTCGATTATCTCACTAAATTAGAAACGTTGGAATTTCTTAGCGGTTTTCAACGGATTTTTGAAAAGTCTAGAAATCAATCTCAAGTCGTGGCAGAAATTACTTCAAACTTTAAAAGCGAACACTGGATACAAATTTTTCCGAAGAATTTTGAATTTAAATATAATTTGGCTTAGTTTACGTAGCTAAAAAAGAAAACAAATTTTAGCTATTTTGAGCAAAGTATTATTTAAATCCCGAGTAAAGTTGAGTATTACATCTTATAGATGAATTGAACAAATCTAGTATCACTCAGTATAAGATTTTTCAGTTTTATGTATGCGAGAGACGCGATACTCTCATGGACTTGCGCACAAATACGCTAGCATTTGCTGAGAACTGTACTATTCGTGTTTAGTTTGAAGGAAAGCGTTGCTAAGTCGTAAATACGCAAAGCAAAAGTGCTGGGACGCAGACGAGTCAGACTAATAATATTGACAAACGAAGCTTCTAACAGTCGCTTTGCGTATGGTGAAGAATGACTTGCGCTTTTCAATTCGATTCGAAACAGAAATATCTCTCGAAAGTTTTATCAACTGCAATTAACACAATTGGGTGATGGCAGAAGTCATTTTTCAACATAACAAAGCCTGGTCTTGTATAGCTAAGCACATCCAACAAACTCTAGAAGCATTAAATTAGATTATACTCTGCCACACAATCACTGTATTCACCAATCATTGCTTCCTACAATGCATCACCTTTTGCAGTCCCTATATCCCTATAATCTACTTGCGTAGCTAGGATGCTAGCGAAACGTGAGTCTGTTTACGAATAGCTGCAGAAGACGCATTGTCAGAAGATTAGAAACTTAGTAGCTAATAATACTTTTTTTTTCTCATCCGCAACCATAACTAATTTGCGAAAAAGCTCCATTAGCAAGTCAACATACGTGGGTTCAAATCCCATTGCGGTAGAGTTGGTAAAAATACAAGCTCAAAGTTCAATCATATACTGTAAATTGATTTACAGATATATGAAGACCAGGAGATATAATACGTAATAAATATATTTTTTTTTATACCCACTACCGAAGGTGATGTCCGTCTGTATGACTGTCCATCTGTCCATCTGTGTAAAGTCTGCGGTAAACATCCTCCTGGTTGCAAAGATGGAGGTTCGAATTTGCAGAAACATTGGAAGCTATTGCACACAGATAGGTATTAAAAATGGACCAAATCGATCAAAGGACACGCCNTTTTGTTTTATAAAATCTTTTCTTTTTTTTATTTATATAAAATATATAAAGTTATATTTTAAAGCAGCGGCTCCTTAAGCAAACAAAAAAATTCGAATTGTAAATATTGCTCTAAATTCTTTAATCTTTCTTTACCTCTTGGCGTCTTTGGCCGCATATGTCAAGTCCGGAAACGTAAGCATTTCTTTTACAATACCTGCCGCCGCCTTAGTTGTGCCCTAATTACACTAATGATCTCGTCAAGTAAATGTTGTGCTTCTATAATATAATGTAATGTAAGTGTGTGCGTTGATGTTTGCTTGTAAGCACATTTTTACTAGCCAGAAGAATTTATAAAGCAACCAACAGACCAACAATCATTGCTGATGATTGCGCCACAAACAAACAAACAAACACATTAGTTTAGCTCAATTCACCTTTCGATAGTCTTCTACTTCAGATTTTTTTTTTGTTTTGTTTTTTTTTTTTTTTTTCTTAAATACGTATATATATTTTTTGTTCGCCATAGTAGTTAGTAATGATTTTATATCCCAGTATAACAGAGTAGCAACGGATTTGCAATGGATTACTTGATAATGCGGTTGCATTTTGTACACATACACACAGGCCTGGTACCGTATGCCGTATATTTTAAGAATAAACAGTTTAAGGGGAAGTATGACAAGTGCAATGAATTAGTGAAATATTTTTCGCCATAAACACTTCAAAATTTCCAAAAAATTTAAACATAAAATAAAAAATTTTCGAAAAAAATTTAAAGAACTAAAGAAGACAAGATGTGTAATAAGTTAAAATCACTTATAAGCCAAAGATTAGACTGTCAAGACAGAACTTACTTATCGACTATCTTTATCTACTTAACTAGCTCAGAGAGCTTAAAAATTATTGAATCTTAGAAATTTATTCTCTTCGTTCATCACCAATTAATTATGAAATTCTTCCTTATTGATATTAATCCAGTTAAGGTGAACTTTACTAAGTAATTTTTTTTTTGCTTTGTAAGGCCAATCTGTAAGCCTTTCTTGAAGTTGTACGCCTTTTTCTAACGGAGCTGTAAAGGAAAAGTGGTACGTAGTTTCAGGTAAAAAGTACCCTTTCCTTCTTGTCAACAATATAGAAACTAAGTCTCTACAAAAAAGGGTAGGAAGAACTTGTTTTGTGTAACGAACCAATGCTTCTATGTGTATTAAAAGGCGAATTCTGTAAAGTTAAGCAGAAATAGGAAATCAACCAAAAAATTTATTTCGATAAGGCCATGTAGAATACCCGTCTTCCTACTAAATTAAATAAATTTTTAACTTTCTTTCGGAATAGTTTTACATCGATTTTTTCTGTGTTTTCATAGTTCCTTTCATTTAGGTTTTCTTTACATAAATGTCAGCGAAATGCAACTAAACTTTCTGAGGCCTATATACATTTCGTAGAACAAGTTTTTATAATCTTGTAAACAAGCAAGCGAGAAAGATAGACTGACTGAAATTTTTCATTTACTCAGCAATGTGAATAACCAAAAATACTCCTCAAACGTAACAAATTGAACTAAAATCAGGTAATTTGCAAAGACTATACATTCTTTTAGCTTTTAAGGACTGACCTTTATATCAGACTGACTGTTCTACCAGAAAAAATATATTTGCCTTTGGTCGTTGCTTTTTTCTGCTTCATCCCGAATGTATTATAAGAAATTTATTGCAGCGATAGAGGAATCAATGCGAACAATTGAAAATAAAAAGTGAGCCTTGATTGCAGTTGCATTGTCCAAGACTTGCGCTTATTATGATATTGAAATGTTTATCACCGTATATGCCCAGATTTGTCCACATTACATACCATTTATTCTTCCATACAACGTTATCCCAGGAAAATGCCAAATTGAACTAAAATAAACAAAAAGGCTTCGTAATGATAAAAAAATCGACGAATAAAATATAAGTTGAAGATATTCTAGCTTTCCTATGCTTTATATAAAATCGGTAATTTGTAAGAAAATTAACGTTTTATCTACAAGTTCGATGTCACTAAAGTTAAGCGATTTGATTAATTTGTAAAAAATTTGGAAAGTAGT
>KK351302.1:0-51546 GCA_000671755.1 Glossina brevipalpis | reverse complement strand
CTATGTGTTCAAAGTCTGCACAGACTCTTCACAGAAGACGGAAAAATGTTAATGACCATGCCCTCTGGATGCCTCAGCTCGTCAAGAACTGATGAAAACGTTGAAGCAGTAAGGATAATTGCCATAATGAGTTGTCAAATCACTATTAAAGAAGTTGCTAAGGATGTCGGTTAGCTCATGTCTGAAAGCCGCAGCACCTTAACAAACGATCAAAACGTTGAAGCAGTGCAGTAAATTGTTATGGAGAATTGTCGAATCATTATTAGAAAATATGCTGAGGTCCGATTTTATCATTGCTTTTTTGTGAGTTTTTAGCCAAAGCCGACACTGTAATTATACCTTTAGCCACCGTGTTAATCGAATTTGGTTCCCTGCAACTAAAATTGAAAAGACCTGTAAAAGGACGGAATTGTGTCACGATTAAGGAGATAAACGCCGCATAGTTGGAAGAACTCAAGATAATACTAAAAAGTGCACGTCAGATGTGGTTCGAGGATTGTGGAAGAAACTCTGCATAAGTATATTATATCTAAGGGGTATTACTTTGAAGGGGACGAAGTAGATATTGATGAATAAATAAATATTTTTAAAGAAAAGTAAAAGGCCAGCTTTTTTCAGACCTTGTACATTATATTAAATCAAAATAATTACATAAATCGTTACAAAGACCCATTGAAAATGACCAGAAATCTGAATTTGAGTACGGCTTACTTAATAACCTCTTCGTTTCTTTTCTGACTATTTTATTATTATTATTATTATATTTTCTAGACTAATGAAATCAATTCTTAGACTAGAGAAATTAACTAAGCACTATCGGCTCTATGAGTATTTTACAATTCACGAATTGTTATGTCAAGTATTGGTTCCACTTAAGTGCATTATAGTTCTGCTATGTTAAGTGGTCGCAAATTTATAATTAAATAAATAAATTATATATACAATGTTAAGGTGTAACATAACTATATAGAATGGTTGGTCAACTTTGATTATTCTCTTTGATCATCACTTTTAAATCAATTCATTTAACTTTAATTAAACTTTAATTTTTTATGTAATTAAATTAATTCTATAACTGAATATATATATATATTTTCGATACTTTTACGAACCGAACTTTACTTTTGCCGAACTATGCTTTGACGAATAAAATGTATTTTTAACTGTAGAGCAACTCTTGAGATACGTCAAATAACATGAAGAAGATATGCTGGATATGATTAGAAAATGATCTAGAGCTTCGTATATGTTCAATGAATGAGAACAAAGATATGCCTTATGTTGATGGTAAAAACCTTGAAAAATTTTTTTTTAATTTTTGAATAAAAATAAAAATGACAATTTTTCAAAATTTTAAAACGAAATTTCGACTTTTAATTTAAAGCTTCTTGTATTTGAACTCTTAACATAAAGAAGATTTCTAAAGATACATGCGTAGGGGTGCGTACAGGTATAAGTATGCAAGTGTACAAACGTGCAAGCGTACAATACGTATGTATACATGTACGTACGTGCATGCGTATGCATACGGGCATGTTTGTACCTACGTACATATGTATGTATGTACTTATGTATGTATGTATGTATTTATGTATGTATTTATGTATGTATGTATGTATGTATGTATGTATGTATGTATGTATGTATGTATGTAAGTATGTATGTACGTAAGTATGTATGTATGTATGTATGTAAGTATGTAAGTATGTATGTATGTAAGTATGTATGTATGTATGTATGTATGTATGTAAGTATGTATGTATGTATGTAAGTATATAATGTATGTATGTAAGTACACATGTAGCTATATTTTTATATAAGTGTTTACGTACATACGTATATTTATATAAGTGTGTACGTACATATGCATATAAGTTTATACATTTGCCTACGTACGCACGTATGTACATACACCTGTATGTATATATGTAGGCACGCATGCGAAACCGGTTGATATTTTAAATAAATAGTATGTTAATATGTTTTTATGTCTATGATGATAAATTGATTTAAAGATCAAATTAAACACGTTTCGCGTTCATTTCGCTGTTTTGTATAAAAAAAAGGAAAAAGACAAAAACAAAAACTAAAAATTGTAATGAGTTTGTGTTTAGTTGTATTGTTGTTGTCAGATATAACAGCAATCGTTTACGTGACGTCATGCACGGGGGCTTGTCTGAAAGGCAAAATTTCAGGAAACTCTCTGAAGAGTAAAAAATTGTAAGAGAAAATTAAGACAAAGAGAATGAAGAACTAAGTTTTGAAATGGAAGAGCAAACATAATGCAATAACATAACGAGAGAGAGAGAGAAAGAGAAATAGAGCATAAAGAGATCAGAGTATAAGTATAACGCATTATTTCATAAGTGGTAAGAAATGGTTATAGTGAGTTCGTTTAAATGCCAAACGAAATTTATTTATATAAAGAAATATCTAGAAACTGAGAAAGAAGTAAAAAAAAGTGAATTTTTTTTTTTTTAAAGTAAAAAACACTAATTAAAAGCTATACTTATATTATATAACACTCATTACGAATTAGGTCTTTTCTGTTTACCCTCGTTTTTTGTCTGAACGGATGTTAAGACTCTTTTTTAATAATTTTTCTTTTTTTTTTCGCAGTTCAAAGATGTATGCCACACATTTTATGCACTTAAATCAATAACGAAATGCATGTGTTGTTTGTGTGTGTTTATAAAATATATGATGCCGCGCCACCAATCAAGCCTAACGTGGTATGGAATGGAAAATTTCCAAAAGTATCTGAATACATACATACCTATCCATGAATGTGTACAAAAGTGTTTGTGTGAAGGCATTTTTGTGTGCACGAGTGGTTAGATCTTGTTTGACTTAAGCATACGTATCGAAAAGAGATTTTTTTTCTACAGCTCGCTTGTATTTGACGTCGTAGATGGTGTGTGCGTGTATGTGTCTTTTCAATATTAGTTTTAATTTTTCATAGTTTTTTTTATTATTAGTATTATTATTATTTTATATGTTCTAGTATTACTTCCTATTGTGACCTTTATGTGGTTACGCATATCTGCACAAAGTTCCTAGAATCTTATGTGTAAATCATTACAAAAAAAAAAAATTGTTATGCATTTTACATCGAGATCAATGAATGTTATGAAGCATTCAAGCACTCTACGTATATATACATATGGGCAAAACGAACAATATGAAGTTTTTATGAAGCTCAGGGCAACAATTTAAAATTAATTGACAACAATTTTCTTTTTTTAATTGAAAAATTTCAGCGGAAAACCGAGGGCAGTTGCAACATCGTTTACAAATTTTTAATTCAAGGTAGTCTCAGAAGCTTAGAGCTACTACACATTTGACTTATGCAGATTGGTAATGTTTCTACAGCATTCTTATAAAGTTTTTCATCTTGCGTTCATTAATTGATTTCTTTATGAGATTATATATATATATATATATATATATATATATAGAGTGTCCTAAAAATTACTCAAGATTCAATATTGCCACCAGTTACACGGTGAAATCTGGGGAATAAAAAAAAACAAAACAAAAAAGTTTGACAGCTGGCAGTTCAAGGTTAATAAAAATAATGTTTTAAAAATAATGAAAATTTTGCGATCATAGTTCGCAAATTTCGTATAAAATATAGTCGTATAAAATATAGGAATATGGACTTAACTTCGTTAACTGAGGAAACGTCAAAATTACAGACAACCCACATATGACTGTCGAGCAAAAAATGTATCCACATATTGCTGTTTGGTTTGGCGGACTTTGGACGGGAGGCATTATTGGACTATACTTCTTCGACGTCAAATGCACTATTTATCTAACGGTCTTAATTAAAGGTAGAGTTGACAATTTTTTGTAAATTCTTCCTCGATACCGTTCTTTGTTGGAATATGTTTAATATCATACCCTTTGTTACCCTTCGTCAGCTTTAGTTTATATTGTTCGAAAATTATTAAATACCTTATGATGGATATATATATATATTACAACAAGTTGCACAATGCAAGTAGATTTGTTTCAAAAATTATTTTCAAAACTAATAGAATCCAGAGATGTTTTTTTTTTGTTTTGTATGGCAGCAAACAGTTTATGTTTATGGGCCACAATTTTAAGTAAACGAAATTATTTTTATTTTAGAACATTTTTGTTGTTGTTGGCACACATACACATACAAACACACAATGCAATATTATGCACAATTGTTCGTATACTTGTGTGTGCCCAGTGAGTCTTATGTTTATATTTAAATGCTTTTGTTTAGTTTACATCGATAATGTAGCGTAATGTCTACAAATACGAGTTCTTTCTCGATGTCATTGAGATATTCATTTATATATATCATCGACATCTCTATAAGTATGTGCGTATTTTTGCATAATGTTTACGTTGCACGTGCCTTCTAACACGTTATACGAGAATTGTTGGAATTTTTTTTTTATTAAAATTAAATCATATTTTTTATCATTTTGTCTAAAAATTCCAACACAGCAGCACCAATGCACTCTATGTAAACGATAATTATTATCAAAGAAAGAAAAACAAACAATAAAAATAAAAATTTATTGTTTTTTTATTATGACAATTTTTTCATACACATTTCGCATGCAATTAAGTAGATGTTCGTTATTGTTGTTAAGTAGTTTCTTTATTTTTTTTATTGTTTATTCTTTTTTTGGTCTTTTTTTTCCTTTTTTGTTCTTTTTCTCTTTTTCTTGTTTTTAACTAAAAGCTTTTCCTCTAACTATTGCTCTGGTATTTCATTTATTATTAACGATTAACTGATACCGATACCGATTTATTATTGAATTTATTCACTTTATTAATATTTATTATATTATTCAATGAGCACGTATTGAAATGTTAACTTTTGGAAAACTTTTAAAAAATTGCGAATTTTTTCGTGGTAAAACTAATATGGAAAATTATTAAAAAATAAAAAATAATTAAAACAATTTTTTAAGTGTTCATCGTGATATCACTTGTTGAATTTGTTTTATTAATAATTTAAAATATATTATCTAGAAAACTTACTTACTTATAATTACCACTTATACTAATTGCTCTACTAGGAGTTTTCATTAAGAGTTAGATCAAAAAAAAATTTTATTTCACACGTCCTTGATTTAAGTTAAAGCCTTCGTCTGCATTAATTTCATTATTGCGTTCGTGGTATCGCCCAAAAAAAAGATCTTAGTGTAGTAGTAATGAAGTTTTCGATATCAGAGTCTATCCGTCAGTCTGTCTATTATCGATGTTACCTTTGATGTTATTCTTCTACTATTAATTTCCATCATAAAGTGCTAAAAACTAAATTTCATTTTCATATAAAGACTTACTTCCCAAGACAACACTTATAAGCGGTATGGTTCAAAAAATTGATCTATGTCTGTTACAATCAATTTTTAAGTCAAATGACTAATACGAACTAATTTTCATCATGAAATATTAAAGTTCAAGGCTTTTTGACATACAGAGACTTATTCTTAATGAGAGTCCCTATATAAAGTGCAGTCCAAAAAACAGACCCTCGTAGGTCAAATCTGGTAGAGGTAATTTTTATATCAAATTACTATTACGGACTAATTTTCATGATGAAATATCGCAGGTCAAGAATTTTTTCTATATAAATTCTTACTCCTAATGAGAACACTTATACGAGGTGAAATCCAAAAAATAGGCTTACATAGTTCAAATCTGGTACAGTTAATTTTTATGACAAATTAATATCAATAATCTATTTCCATTATTAAAAATCAGACTTTTTTACTATATAAATGCCTACTTTTCATAAGGAGGCTTATATGGGATGTGAACAAATAATTGGTCTCAGACAATCTAAATTCTTCAGGATTTACTTTATATACCAAAACATTAATTTTTAGTTATATTTGTCGCAAGGTAATAGAAAGTGCAATTTTTATTATAAAAAGACTTGTTTCAAATAGGGCGTTTTGTGGGGACTGGTCGTAAAAATAGTTCGATCAAATTCATTTCCATCCTTAGGCCAAAACACGCCAGTATACCAAATTTAGTCGAAATATCTGAAAAGTTGCGACCCGTTTTATGAGCACGAAAGTAGATGGACGAATGGATGGTATGAGGTACAGTGTGGGTGGTAAGTGGCAAGTGCACAGGCATCAAATAAAATCATTTTTTTGATTATTTCATACAAAATTTAATAATAGCCTCCCTTAATTAAATTACTTTTGGTCAATCATCTGCTTAACATGCCAATAAGATTGATCTCGTCGCAGCCATAATCTGTTTGAATTTCATTTTGGTACACTTGGTTTCCGGCGGCGTCAGCTAATTGAGAAGCAGTTATTCGGAACCCATATTTCGTATCTGTGGTAATTCTATGGTAACAGATGCAAATCCCATCGAATGTTAAGAGATGATGATATAAATCATCCCATTCTGCCCAAGGTAAAATAAGAGTCCTCAGAGCTTTCCTCTCTTGTGACAACATCTTCAGCATTCACTTTACCGAAAACGATTATGGATTGTAGTTATTCTTTTCATGCGACAAATTCATCAGAATGTAATATTTTTAAGTCTCTGCCACAAGACAGCTTTTCAATAAACTCAGGTTAACTGGACTTTGAAATCATTCTCAACCTTTTCGATTACATGGCGAACATTTATCTACAAAAACAACTTGGTTGTCATTTCCATTATGTGTTATCACTCAG
Organism: Glossina brevipalpis; assembly: GCA_000671755.1. Taxonomy (NCBI): domain Eukaryota; kingdom Metazoa; phylum Arthropoda; class Insecta; order Diptera; family Glossinidae; genus Glossina; species Glossina brevipalpis. The sequence goes on along the minus strand of KK351302.1, from coordinate 44,854 downwards.
TTTAGCGTAGAACTGAATATTAACATGAATTTTTTCCGAAGTGTTCGCTTTCAAATAAATTTTTAAATTAGATACAAATTTTTACTTGCAATCTCCTGAACGAAAGAATAACAATAAAGTAAATACAACTGTTTGAGAAAACTGTTGTTTAGTTCCAATTTTTTTGTACTAGAAGCGCTACGTACACACAAACACCCATGCTTATAATTCAACCTGTATCATTCAATACGATAGGGTATTAGTTGAGCGCTCTCCTTGAAAATGGCTTAAAATTAATTTGTACACACAATGAAAATGTATTCGAAATATTGTGTAATTCTTCTTCTTGTGTAATTGTTTCTTTATTTTTTAAAATTAATAGAATATTTTTCATTTAGCAAAAATGAAATAAATTTTTAGAGATTTTTTTTTTCACTTATATTTACAACGAACTTGACGCTTGCCAAACAGACGCGTTTCTCTGTTTTTTTTTTGTTTTGTTTTATTTGCGTGTCATTCGTTTAAATGTTTGCATTCTTGTTATGCCCGTGTTGTAAAAATAAATAAAAAACAACAAATAAATAAATGAATAAATACAAAAACAATAACAAAACATTGTATTGTATAAATGTAAGCATATTAGAGACGCAATGTTGGAGGCTCGTCTCTCTATCGGTATATGTAAGAGAATCCGTGTGCGTACACACGTATCTGTATAAAATAACGCATACATGCATGCAAATAAAAGCATACAAAGGCCTGAATATAATACGAAGCGTGTTGACAACCCCCCGTCATTTAAAAATAGTTTTTACACATACATTTGTGTTCGTATAAAACTGTGAACGGCAAAAAGGCAAAGGCCGGCCGTTTGTTAAACAACACTTAAAAGCTATTACGGAAGAAACGAAAGTGATAGCAAATAAAGCAAAGGGGGTCTGGCTAGAGTACACAATACAATTAAAACAAATGTAATGAAAATAATAAAAATTTTAAAATAAAAAAAAAAATTGTTTTTTAAGGTAACAGCTACGCGTTACTTTTAATACACACAAGACAATGTGACTTCGTTGAAACAAGTTATAATGAGACAAAATGCTAAGAGGAAATATTTCTCCTTTTTTTTTTATTTCTTTTTGTTTCGTTAAGGAAATTTTAACAAACTGGTGACAATTCTTATAAAAAGAGATTGTTTAACAAATAAATGTTAACAATAATTTATTGAAATGTTAACTGAAGAGAATTTAATGCATAAATCACTAAATGATTAAGATTAACATACTTGAGCTGTCGATTCTTGGTTACTGTGACGCAAATTATTGCGTTAAGGTTGCAAGTATTACTTTAGTTAAAATAAATTTAGTTAAACGCAATATTATTTTTAGAATTAATTAGTAATACTTTCAAATGTCAAATTGATTCGAGTTGAACATTAAATTAAATGGTCGACTCATAACGTCAACAAAAAATGAGAATAATTTTTTTTCGCATAACAATAAAAATAATTCATTCATTTTTATGGTTTTTGTTTATATATAGCCGGTCGTACGTACCTACTACTACTACTACCATTATTATGATTTTACTTGGCGCCTATTATCATAACAAATTTCCACAACATTTCAATTACTTGCATATTATCCTTAATTAGCTCATGCAAGCACACACAAATTCATTGAAATGCCATTTTTTTAATGTTATTGTTATTGTTGTCGTTATTGCGTACATTTGCTGCCCTTGAGTATCGGTCAAACTGATGTTTGAATTTTGAAGATACACATGCATGCATACATACATAGATACACTTACGATGTTGTCTCTTCTATCCTATTCATAGCACTCTGATATACTCTCTTTCCCACAGAACTTGTATATGACATTTCTTTCTCTCTTTTTCTCAAATGTTCTCCTGTTCAACATCACTCGAATAGGGTTGCCAATTGTTCAATTATTGTATTCGAATTTATTTTAAAAAAAATTTGTTTCCATGCAAATTGCAAAAGAATAGAAGAAAACTTCCACTTCTTTTCCCTTCCCAGATATCTAGAAGTTGTCATTCTCTAAATTTCTTCTATCCCAACTCAAATCAAATAAAAAATTAATAAATGAAATCGTATATACTTTTAAAATATTCTACATTTCTGGGGGAAAGGGCATGTTTTTGTCTTTTCCTAGCATTTAAGGGTTTAGGCCTTAGAAAATTGTAATTTTTTAAAGTTATTTCCAAAGCCTTATTCAAATATCACGATTATTATTGGTCGGATTAATGTAAAGACAAGATAATTAAACAAATATTGGTGCCCGTAGTCACAACGAAGGCGAACATTTCTTGAACAATATTACTTCACAACTATTATTAAAAACTATTCTCCCCAAAACGATACAGATATTCATAGAATAAGTACTGATATATTGAATACATTTATCGTTATAGAAATAGAAAAAATTATTAGTAGATTTAAAACAAAAGATAATAAAAAATTCTGCCCAAAAAGTGAAGACAATATTTGCCAAAACTTTTTCCTTCAAATTGCAGTAATCAATGAAAGACCAGAGAAAAGCAAATTGAAACCTCAAGTGAAAATAAATCTGTTTAGGCTGGATAAGCAGGATCGCTTAATAACTAGAGATCATCCATTCCATTCGTATGTTGCCCCGTTAGGTCACACCGGGATGAATTGCGCACGCACTTTTCCAACAGATGAAGTAGAAAAATGTAGAAATAGAGAATTTTTTCTCTTGTCTGTATCAAATTGAATTAATAGAAAACCTTTGCATGGGTATAGTTAACATATCTATTGCATTTTCCATCATTTCTTCTCCATATTAGCAATCAATCAATGGGCGCAAATATTATTTGTATCAAGGAAGAAAAATATAGAAATAAAATTGGATTTTTTGTTAGAATGCCTCAATATGAAATAAATTTAATTCAAATTAAAAGACATTTTTTTGACATTTCCCTTCGACATATTACGTTTGCTTACAAGTTCCTCTTTATCTACTTTTTTGATATTGTACTCTGAGGATTAAATTTTAGTGAGTTACTAAGAAAATCATTGTTGCTACTAAAATGTCAAATTTCCCTAAAACACTTATAAACTGACAGTAATTCCATTACCGTTTGTAAGATCTTGACATATACTATTCCTCGTAGTAACTTTTTAGTCTCGTTTGCCTTGTCTCACTCAAGCTCCTATTTTATTTAGTTTTTCACCTTTATTAGGGAAAAGTTACTTAAGCTTGGTTCAAAGAAACGAAGTTGTAGTTACTCAGAAAGTATTACTAATCCACTTTATCCATCCAAATTCAGTTTGACGTTCGTTACACCAGTTTTTATTCTCTCAGCCAGTCCACGTAATATTCCATCGATTTTCATTAGGAAAAGATAATTAATGGGACACTAAATCGAATTGATTGTCTTCTATAATTCAAAATTAGCTGAAGAGATTGTATTGCTTTTCCTAAGAAGAAGGAAATGGTAAGGAAAAAAAGTAGTGTAAGACAGGGATTACATTTTCTCAATAATTTCATTACATGTAAAGTTACATGTGAACTGTTATTATCTCTACTTTTGACTCGCTTAGGAATAATATTTAGACCACTCTAGTTATATAAAAGAAGTTAATTTGGTCCATATATATATATATATATCCATCCATATATTTATATATCCATATATTTATATATATATATATATATATATATATATATATATATATATATCAAAAATCCAAAGCAGTCCCTAATATAATATATATAATAATAATTTTAAAACATATTTTGATAAAATGAAATCAATTAAAGATCGATTGTATTTAAATTAAGTGATATTTATATAAGACGGCAACTCAGTTGACTGTATTGAGATAGATAGAGAGCTAGTTAAACAGAGAGCGCGTAAGATATTTCGTGAGTATGAGATCTCACATCTCATGTTTATAACAAAATTGGCGTAATCCAACAACACAAGTGAAAAAGCGTAAAAAAAAGCCGTATTCGTTTTCATATATTTTACACACTAGCGGCCAATGTTTAGCCTATCGGAGCTATATAAACAAGTTGCATTCAAAAATAATACTTTAGTTATACATATTCGATATAAATAAAAGGTAAAAACTACAATTATTACAATAATAGCATATAGAGGGCTTGATAATACAACAACAAACATAAATCAATGGAAAAATTATTAGCGAATTTTTATAAACAGAAAAAAAAAATTAATAATAAAAATAAACAATGTGAAGAAATTAAAAAAACAAAAGAAAAAAAAAGAAAAAATTAGAAGAAAAAATACGTGATGAACAACATGAATTTAAAATTTATTTATTTACATAAATCTTGAATTTAATTAGAATTTAAAAGTTGAAAAAAATTATGAAAATAAAATAATAATTTAAAAAATTTATTTATTTGTCTTTTTTTTTTTTTTTTTTTTTTTTTTTTTTTTTGTTTAATTTTTTTATTTGTATCAAAAATCGCGAATAGAAATCCGATTAAAGTAACATTACTTTGTTTGGGGATAAATAAGCTCAAATGAAGCTTAACTTATACACAAAAATGTATACAGCAGGTTTAAAATTTCTTAATGCATTTCAATTAGAAACAAAACAAGTATAATAAAATAAACCAAAAAATTTTTAATATTTCATTTAATTCATTTAATAAGCAATCAAGTGCACGGTGTTACTCATATTAATAGAGTATGAAAAAAATGTAAACGCAAGACAAGTAATTTTACGTAACGAAACCAAATTGGCGGATGCCTTTTCAGTCAAGGGCGTAATGTCGGTGTACGCATCATCTATTTCTGAGACGTAATGTAAAAGCGATGTTATGACGATACTGCCATACATTAGCCAAAAATAAAGATCACCAGCATCTATGCATACATATATATGTATATATATATATATATATATATATATATGGATACATGAAATGATTCGTAAGACTTAAGATCGAAATTTTTTTTTAGTTTGTTTAAATACTTGCATTTTATAAAAATAGTTTGCAAAACTTTGCCATAAACAAAAAACTACTTTTGGCGGCATGCAAATAAAACAACAAATATTTTAAATATTCGAAATAAAAAATCAAAGTTCGAAGTATAGAATAATTTGTTTTAAATAAAAAATAATTTTTTTAACTTTTACCACTTAAAAGTGGTAAAATAACAAAAACAAAAATTTTTTTTTTTATTACTTTTCAATGAAAGCCGTCTCTTTCCGAATATATATGTAATTGTGAAGAAAAAAATCGCTTCCTACAATTCTCTTATGATCATTTTAGCATTTGTTTGTGTCACTTTTTCTCTTAACAATACTTTACCCTTTTTTTTTCTCTTCAGTGAAGACAACAACCTGAGTTTTAATAAACGCAAATAAAGAGCATTTTTTAACAAAAAGAGTAAGTTTGTCTTGTGTTTGTTCATTAACGGCAACAAAGTTTATATCTTATCAACGCATTAAGAGAGATCTCATCAAAATATTCATAAATTATTTGTAACATGAATGGCAGAGAGAATCTTGGCTATGGCCACAATCCTATAAGTAGTGCGAGTGCTACTAAAAAATTAAAGGATGAACTCTCAAGGGTAAGTTTGTTTATGAAATGTTCTCGTTTTTATGTATTTAATTTATATGCATATGTAAACAAATGTCCGTAACTGTGTATTCTGCATATAGGTCAAAGTCAAATAAGGTAAGCGCCAGTAAAGTAATTTCAAAAATATTGAATATTGAAACTACAATGTGGGCGATGAATATATGAAGTTATAATGTTATAATATTTAGGATCTAATAGTAAGGGAATAATTAGAAAATAAAGCAAGATTCTCTATTAATTACGTTGCACGCTGCCACTATCTTCTTATGGCGCCAAGACTATTGTCTTTTCGAAGAGTACTCATCAACTATGCAGTTATATGAAAAACAATTTTTTTGTTGTAGATCGTAGATACTGACTGCAACCAAACGACATCGACTATAGCTCCTTCTGCGTTTAAAATTAGGTATTTTAGATTAACAACAAAGAAAGTTTTTTTTTTGTTTTTCATATGATCAATCACTTAGGAATGTCCCTTATATCTGTAGCGCGAAGATCAGATGATCACGGTTAATCAGAAAGAAGTGAGGGAAGATAGAGAAAGGAAGTGGCCACAGTCTGGTAGATGTATGCCCGACCTGTAAAGTGCTATGCCTTTACCAACTGAGCACAATCTATTATAGCGGGTAAGCCGACTTGCGATAGCCCAAACAAAGTCTTTGCATTTAAACAAAAGAACTGATATCCCCTCTTAGACTGGACTCGAAAGCAATTATACTGAGAGTCGAACGCTGCTCTAGGAAAATAGATCTGTCTTAGAATCATATTTGCCAGGAGAGCTATCAGTAGCCTGGGTATTTTACTTTTGTAACAGCACGACGCAAACTTCTTAATCGAAATTTTTTGAGAACCCTTAATGTCCTTATGTCGAAAATCTTAGAAAGTAAAGAATGCGGACGGTCGTGACAAGACTTATTTTCTTTGCATTCACACATCAGCCAGATTTTACATATTACCAGAAGAAAGTAAGTTTCTACCAGAGAAAGGAATTATTTCTGAACTATTTCTTCGAGCACTACCATCAGCCGCAGTCAGGCTGCCATTTCGATCTAGGTCGAAAAGAATCTTTACATATATTGAATATAGACGACGGACAAAGGAATCTTTTTGTCCCTCAAGATTTTTAATACGACTAATTGCCTTTCTTAGCGACTTCGATTCTTCTTCTTCTTTTGCGAGTGCTCGTATACTACATAACATACCAACGTGACTACTCGTTCTTTAATCGCACTGCCTGACTTTGGGATATGATCTTCCTTGCACTGCTTTTTCAATATTTCAACATTCAAGTGGGGGGGAGCATAGACGCTACTTCCTTTTCCTTCTATTTGAACGATTATTCCATCATTCCAACACGTAGAGGCGACATCCTTCTAGGGACTAGTGAAATATAGAAAAGGAGTACGTTAATGCGCTCCTGATTAGTGAGAATTGCTTTGATTTGCTGACCTAAGCATACGATCGATTTCTAAAGAGCATTGTTCTGGAGATGAGACAACGAAATTAATCAATCCTTGTATTTAGCCTTGTAATCTAAATTCCGTCAAATTTTTCCATCTGAGCAGATTATATAGTTTCTGAAACTAATGAAATCACAACTTTCTTCTCAAAAAAAAAAAAATAAATAAATAAATAAATAAATAAATAATAATAATAATTTAACTCAACTATTTCATAAAACTTTTATGTTTCAACCAGAAAACCTTCATGGGAGAAGGAATTAAAACAAACACTTTTGGTTGCTTACAATATAGAAAAAAAAAAATATAATAAAAAAAATATAAGAAAAAAAAATTTTAAAAAAATATCTTTTGTAAGAAAAAATGAAACTTAGTTGAGACAATAAATAAAATTCCAACCACACACGCTAACAAAAGACATTAAGTATAAGTCAAACGAGTCACGTTAACAAAAAGACAGATTTGATGATCGAAATCGATAGAGGAAATAATACATAAATTTCTGATTTGCTAAACAAGAAAGCAACATAAGATTCTATTCAAAGAACACTTAAGAGACACAAGTGAGAATGTAAATCGTATTGATATTGCACTTTGCGTTCCTCGTAACAAATGGATCGCTCACGTTTTCGTAACAAAACTGTGCAATGTAAAGACAAGACAAGCCCCCAATTTAAGTCAACATATAATCAAACCGGTTCAAATTTTATCTATTCATATTTAATGTTAATTAATTCATTTATGGTAATGAACTATTAAAAGCATTGATTGCGTTCAAGTAATTTGTCTGTCTTTGTAATTACAGTAAATTATTCTGAAGTACGTTAGAACTTACAAAAGTCTGAAAATAATAGACGGACACGTGTAAAAAAAGTGTTAAAAGTTAATTAAAAAAGAAGGAAAAATTTATAAAAATTTTTACAAGTTTTTGCAAATTTTGCAAAGATTTTGCAGAGATTCTCAAATCTGTTATATTTTTGACCAAAATGAAAAATTAGTAAAGATCCCAATTGGAAAATTGGGCAAATGATTGTTTAAAATATTGAATGAGAATGAATGTTTATAAGAAAAAGTTATCTAGATCTCTAGACAAGTAAGTCAGATGTAATAGTTCGTTTTGATTCCAAGAAGTTCGCAATGCTAACATGGCACGTAGAAGAAGCGAAGATATTTAAGAAATTTGTAAGAGCTTTAGGATATAGTTTTGAATTTCTCTTTTTGAGAATTCAACTCAGGGACCATTTCTTGTATCCCTCCCATGTATAAAAAAAAGCTATATTTATATCCAAACAAGGTCTAATTTTTAGTATCTTATAATGAAAATTTTTTTAAAATAATGATTTAATATATAAATTTAATATATAAAATTATAATAGCAAGTTAGGACTATATAGGTCTATTTTTCCAAACTTTTGCGCCCATATAAGAATTCTCATAAAAACTTATATGTCTTATCACTGGAGCTTTATGGCGAAATTGAGAAAAAAATTGTATTTAGGCGAAATGGTATTTAATTATCGGCGTCTTATAAACACTAGACGTTCTTATCTAAGTCAATACAAGGTGTCTTAAAATGTTCGTAAGCGTTGGACTTGCCACCATTTGTGCGGTAAAAAAAAAGCAGTTTGACAAGTGACGGTTAGTGAACATGGAGCATTATACGAGTGAGCAACGTGTTTTCGTTGTAGAACAACTTTTCAAAAATAACAGAAGTTTGGCGATTTAAAAATTTCGTACAAAATTTGGTGGAAATATTGACTGTTACCAGGATCCGATATCGCGGTATGATAACCCAGCACTTTCAACACTATAAGCCGTATGCCATACATCCCGTGAAACAATTCAATTACAGCATTAGACATTCCCTTTGCCGTACATCCCGTGAAACAATTCAATTAAACCATTAGACATTCCTTTTGCCGTACATCCCGTGAAACAATTCAATTACAGCATTAGACATTCCCTTTGCCGTACATCCCGTGAAACAATTCAATCACAGCATTAGACATTCCTTTTGCCGTACATTCCTTGAAGCAATTCAGTTATAGCCTGAGATATTCCCTCTGCCGTATATTCCGTGAAACAATTCAATTACAGCAGGAGACATTCCCTAGTTGTGTACTACTTCGTATCGATGATCACAATTTTCCAGATAAGTGCCATTATGTGCCAGAAAAGTTGTAAAGGCCCTTTTCCCGCTTTGCTGTTCTACACATAACCTTTTCCTATTTATATTATTCATAAAAAAAAAATTGCCGCTAAAAAGAAATTACTCTGTTTTCTATTTAATTCAGACCTTGCGCACATTTTGGAACACCCTATATTATTAGATTTTAATGATATAACGTCTATATCTAAACTTTAACAAAGGCTTGAGAGACTCAAGTGGAAGACTCATAAATAGATTCACATAAAAAGTGGTGAACATTTTATTCTGATGAGGAACGCAGTTTGATTCCCACCGATAGATAGGGCATCGCAATGAATAGGAGACGGAAATCACTAATAGCGTGTAACGATATAATGTTTTTATTAAAAGTTAATGTTTATTTAAAAGTAAATTTGCATTGCAAATTATATTATCTACAGTAGAATTGATTGCATAAGAATGTAAGAATATGAACATATGGACAAGTGAATAGACATAAGGAATCTTAATCTTATTAAACAAATTTAACACAAGCAACCAATCTCAGGTCATAAGATTCAAAGGACAATTAAGGACAATTTCCGTCTAAACTTGAGCTATATTTTATTATATACAAAATTACCACAACAGACTTATTAAAAAATGATCAACAATTAATTATATTTATTGTTTTCTATTCTCCTGCCGGAAAATAAAATTATTTTACTTTAAATTTATACTTGACGAGAGTAGAGAAAAAATTTTCCATAACTACTGGAGTTAATTATATTAAAATTATATTCTCATATAAAATTAAATTCAATTAGTTGTGCTTATATGGGAAAAAGAAACATTGTGCTGGGGATGTGTAGCAACAACACATATCAGACCTGCTCAGACATAACGATGCATAATTTTTTGTCTTTTACATATTTGTTTTTTTAATTATAAATAGTAAATGATCAGATAATTATTACAAATATATTTAGAGAATTATTTTTATTATTTTATAAATTGAATAATTTAAGAAACAACGAGTTGTATATAAAACAAAACAGAGCAAAATCGAAACGATACTCGGTATGTTGCTCAGCCTTCATGCAAGTCGTATAAGCATTTGATTAACAATAATAATAAATAAAAAAGAGATTGTGTTCGGTTCCCTTAATAAATATTTAATACAATCCGGGTTTAAGTAGCAGTACTTGCTAGACATTATAACACTCAACATACAAAAGCGGTCTTTTCATTAAACTCTAACTCTAATCTTTTTTCAAAATTTTGTTTAAATAAAATCTTCAGGAGGATCAATCTTATCAAATTGTGGATTTAACAGATGATAGTTTAACTACTTCTTTAGCAGCAAACAGTTTCGATACAAATTTGCCAGAGGATCCTTTCTTTTTACCACCATCTTCAAATAGATCCTCACAATTTACTGCACCGCCTAATAGACAAAGGAGTCCTGGTCTATTTGAAAAAGAATTTCCTTTAAACTACGGTCTTATTATACAAGCTGAGGATATTAATGAGCCACCATTGCCAGTAAATAAATTGAAAAACATTTTAAATGAAAAGCCAGCACCGCTACCACTACCACCATCTCAGCATTTTATACAGCGTAACGTCAACTCTATACCGTCAAACGATTTGCAACGCAGTCGTCAATCTTTAAAAGGTTCTCGGATATCTTTTGAAAAGAAAGTTGATAATGAGAGCAGTGACGAGGACACTTTTGAGAAACGTCGTTTAAGTTATCAAAAACAAAAGTCTCTCAGCATAGATCAGAAAGGGATACTAAAGGTCAGTCCAAACATCGTTTCAAAGAAGGAAAACAAAAAATTTTAGTTTTCGTTGTCTTTTCGTTTATATATCTCAGGATCTTAAAAATATCTTAGCTAACGATAACCGTCGCCAGTATCAAGCGAAAAAGCATGTATCATTGGACGTTAAGGGCACCGACTACTTATGTGATTTATTAAAGGATTCGTCATCAGAAGAAGAATTTCGTAAGACACGTCACGATTTTCAAGGACGTAAACATCAAAGTTTAGATTCCCGAGTAACATTTAATTTAGAAAAAGTTCTACAAGGTTCCAGTACCGATACTGACGATGAAGTGGATGATGCGGAACATAAACGCTTAATAAATCGTCCTAAAGACATAACTAAACCAGTTATAATCGATTTGAAAGATCTAGTGCAAAGTGACGAAAGTGAGGAGGAGGATTACGCGGTAAAACGACAAAATTTTCAACAGCAACGATCCGCTAGTAACGACTCAAGGAAAAGGTAAATCAAAAAAAAAAAAAGAAAATTGAAAGGATTAAAATTAAAAAAAGGAAAAACAGACTCTGATTTAATTGAATTTCAATTGAACAGTTACCGGGTTTACGAAATGGATGAAGCTGGCCATATGAAAGGTGAAAATTTACGCAATACAGTACCATTTGTACGACAAATTACAGAGGATGGTAAACCAAAATTGGAAGTTTATCGTCCCACCACAAATCCTGTATTCATATGGACTCAGGTAAGCCAGTTTATCTTAATAAATAATTTCAAGAAATTTTTAGACAAAATGAGAAATGAAACTAAACGGAAATAAATTGAAATCCTAGTTTTTTTTTTTTTTTAATTATTTAAAAAAAAAAAAAAAGAATGTTTGATGATCAAGAATCAATTAATTGATTAAATAGCGGACGCGAAAAAGCGCGCGCTCTTTACAAAGAAAAAGTGAATGAGAAGGTTTCCAAGTGATTGTCGACATCATTACTCAGATGTAATTTGAACTTTTAACTTTTATTATCAGTTTATATTGCAGAGACAAAGTAAATCCTTCAACTTTTCTTAGTTATGAGAGGCTTAGCATACAAATGTTGAAAAGTATTTTATTCTGCGCAGCGTTTTAATCAAAATCTAATAAAATATTATTGTATATTAAGGGTATTCACACACATAATCTTTTCTGCAAAAATTTTATAAAATAATAATATTATGTCATTGTTTCACGTCCACCAACATGGATATGTTAAGTTTGTCATACAGGAAGTGTATAATATTTCTTGATCACTTTGAATAACTGAAGCGATTTAATCACGTCTGTCTGTCTAAAGTGTCCTCTTGTCTCTGGCCATCGAAATAACGAGTAGAGATTTTATACAGACCTCTCTCTGACCCAAGGGATACTATTAATGTCAAGATCATATTATGTCATCATTCTGATACTTCGCCGAGCCAGCACCGCTCTGAAGTGAATGATTCCAGCCATGAGTTCGATGACCGACGCATTGTCTACTTCCGTCGAAAAGCAGCCGGTATGTCGATTTTACAGGCAGCTGATATCATTGTCTTTCATGACATTATACATAGAAGTATGCTTCTCACAATTACGTTTGGAAGTACAGCTCACATGGAACCGAGGGCTGCTTCGCAACTAATCCTCTTTCTGTCGATATATATACTGTTGTTGTTAAAATTGCATTATGAAATAATTTTTGTACTATAATTGATTAATAGTGCTCATTGGTGAACAAACATGTAGAATTGGGTGATGCATTGCGTCCCATCACTTGCAACTAAGCCATTGGATTGATGTAGATAACAAAATAAAAACTTTATAGATATATAATATCTCTGACCTCTTGGTCACAATGCAATTCTGCACCTCGCAACATAATTACTCTTCTCATGAGTAGATTTGAAATCGCAATCAATGTAATTTTCCCTTCGTCCCGCAAAAAAATGCCGTAATAGAAAATTCGTCTATAGAACCTAATCATCTTTTTTCAACTTTAAATTCCTTGTTTCATTTAATATCGCGTTTTAAATTCTTAATCTAAAAACCCGCACTTCAAAAATGATGGAATTATTATTATTATTATCATTGTTTAAACAACCCATACCACGACCTGAAAGATCTATTGTACTCACACTTAACCCTTCGGTTTAAGGATTTTTATGAATCCCGCCACCTTCTTTAGTTCAGAACACTATAGTATATTTGGAGTTACGAAGTGTTCGACGAACACCTAGTAGGTGATTCTGCAGATAGCCACGCATTCGCATAGAATGTGATAGGACGTTTCTATCATCCCTTCACAAAATCTGCAAGAATCGATATCTGCAATATATACATTTTTCAGGTGATACCTGGAGAAATTATGACCCACGCAGAAGCCTATGAGCAATCATAACATTGTTCCTTCCTAATTCCAATAGTTTGTTTGCTATGCCGGGCTAGTTGGTTTTTTTTTGTGCCCATTCCGATATCAGCCTCTTGATATGGCCCCTTGGCATGCCACAGAAAAAAAATGAGATGTTATATGTTTCATTTGACTATGAAAAGCATTCATAAAGGTGAACAAATCTAAATTACTTAAGTTCTCTTAAAAATTTAATTTGAAATCGATTTATGTTTAGTTGACCCAATTAGTGAAATAGAATGATCTAGTTACGATTCTTAATCAATTAATTTGTTTAGGATTCAAATTTAGTGTTAATAAAATTGAAATCTCATCTTACGTTATTATAGTCGCTCTCTTACGTTTAATACTGATAACGGAATGACGAAAGGCCGATATGATGTCAACATTATTGATTGTGAACGCTACATATAAATATAATAGCGAAACGAAAACAAGACTTGATCGAAACAAAATTTGAAATCGCATCATAGTTAAATAATTGTTTATCTGATCAGGAACTGCCTTATCATCATCATACACTTACTTGTTTTGTTTTCAGATACACTTTCTGAATTTATGAGTAAACAAGTTGTACTTTCGATTTTCTTTTTTTTTTTTTTCGCTTTCTTTTCATTTACTTCTACGCTTAGATAATTCTAAGGCTAAACTTCGACAATTCGTTCAATTACCTTCTGATAAGAAAGACAACGATTAGTTAAATCTGCATATTTACTGTGCTAGCACGTATACTTCTTCTTCATTTCATTATTTAGTTATACTTTGAAAGTCGTGGCAGTTATTTGAATTTTCTTTTAAAAAAAAGAATGAAAGAAAAAAAATATAAAAGCTAAGCTTTTTTTTGAATTAATTACAACTATTCCCTGTTAAAGTTCAAAGTTGAAATTTCGAAATGTTTGTGAAAACAGGAAAAGTGCAAATTTTTATGAGAGCAGACACTCATGTGTCTTTTCATGTGCCAGCAGATGAACCTGTAGCTAAATGTACCTTTACGCAGGTTACTTTGAAAAAAAAAAAAAAAAAAAAAAAAACAAATTTTTTCGTCCTTTAAACCTAAACTTAATGATATCATTTATGTCGTTATTTTACAGGTCTTAGCAGCTTTTAGCGTCTCATTAGGATCATTAGTGATCGGTTTCTCATCGGCTTACACCTCACCCGCTTTAGTATCCATGACAGATCGTAATGTTACCTCATTTATTGTCACCGAACAATCGGTAAGTTTAGCCTACAGTTGGAAATTATGGTTCAAGCGAAGATTCATCATTTAATGTTGAACGACACTTATTCATTCGATTTGCGTAATAAAAATCAATTTTTTATTGTCACGTTTATTTAGACACGGTATAAAGTGAAATTTTTTAATCCGCAGATAATAATAAATAATACCATGTTCGACATCATATAAAAGTAACGTAAAAGAAATTGAAAGATAATAAAACTATCTTCGCATGAAAAATAAGTAAAATTTAATGTAATAAATAAATATTTAAAAAAAAGTAAAAAAAAAAAAAAAATTTATATCGTCTCGTCCGACAAAGTACTTAGTACAAAGTATTTAGTGCTTTTTAACAAATTAATATATTAGTTTGGGGAAAAAGAAATCCATTATTTTTATATGAACTTCAGGACTTTAAACGAGACATTAAATGATGAAATTCTCTTCGCTCGATCCTTAATGCCATGCTTTTGTAGAAAATAAAAAAGTTCTAATTTAAATACATTTCATTTTTAGGGGTCTTGGGTTGGTGGTATAATGCCATTGGCTGGTTTGGCTGGCGGTATAGGTGGTGGTCCCTTGATCGAATATATGGGGAGACGCAATACAATTCTAGCTACAGCCGTACCTTTTATCATATCTTGGCTTTTAATAGCTTGTGCTGTTAATATAGTAATGGTTTTGGCTGGACGTGCTTTAGCTGGCTTTTGTGTTGGTATTGCTTCTCTTGCTTTGCCAGTATATTTGGGCGAAACGATACAACCTGAAGTTCGGGGTACTTTAGGTTTATTACCAACTGCTTTTGGTAATGTTGGTATATTACTATGCTTTACGGCTGGCACTTATATGAATTGGTCTATGTTGGCTTTCTTGGGCGCTGCCTTGCCAGTACCGTTCCTAATACTTATGTTTTTAATACCGGAAACACCACGCTGGTATGTTTCACGTAAAATGGAAGAAAGTGCTCGCAAAGCTTTAGTATGGTTGCGAGGCAAAGAAGCCGATATTGATCCTGAGCTTAAAGGTCTTGTACGCTCCCAAGCTGATGATGATCGCCAGGCAACGACAAATCAAATTTCTGAGCTATTTAAACGCAGCAATCTCAAACCGTTATCCATTTCCTTGGGTTTAATGTTTTTCCAACAGTTTAGCGGTATAAATGCTGTTATTTTCTATACTGTTACGATATTTAAGGATGCCGGCTCCACTATTGATAACAACTTATGCACAATTATAGTGGGTTTAGTTAATTTTATCGCGACATTTATGGCTACTGTCCTAATTGATAGATTGGGTAGAAAGGTAATTATTTTCTTTCTCTTAAGATCAAAAATATAATTTTGTTTTTTTTTTACAAATTTTGCTTGCTTTGCAGGTCCTTTTATACATTTCGGACATAGCCATGATAATAACATTATTTACATTAGGCGGATTTTTTTACTGTAAAGCGAGCGGTATGGATATTACCCAAGTAGGATGGTTGCCTTTGGCCAGTTTTGTTATTTATGTAGTAGGATTCTCTTTGGGTTTTGGACCCATACCGTGGTTAATGATGGGTGAAATTTTACCAGCCAAAATAAGAGGTACTGCTGCCTCAGTAGCTACAGCCTTTAATTGGACCTGTACATTCATCGTAACCAAAACTTATCAGGACATGATAGGTATGTATAACTGATAAAGGATTTATTTTAGTTTATATTACAATGGGAAATTAAAATTTTATTTTATTATTATGATTTTATTAGATTCCATGGGTGCCCACGGAGCTTTCTGGCTATTTGGAATTGTATGTTTCGTTGGTTTGTTCTTTGTGATTTTCTGCGTACCTGAAACCCAAGGCAAATCTCTGGAAGATATTGAACGTAAAATGATGGGTCGTGTACGTCGTATGTCTTCGTTAGCCAATATTAAACCATTATCTTTTAACATGTAATGGATGTAAATGATATTTTTTTTTTTTAACAACACTTTATCACTCGAAAACATCTCATCATGAACTGTGTTTATATCCTTCTCATCTATGCTTCGGATTTAATGTAAAACCAAATATTAGTGCAAGTAGTCACCAAACAGATTTTAGGTTAAAAACATCACGTACGTATTTCTTGGCCATTATTTTTCTTTATTGTTTGCATTTTTCATCCATTCTAGTACTTAGTCTTTTTTATAATAATTTATTCATATTAAGCAACATGGTTGTTGTTATTATAGTTTTTAAGGCAGAAAAAATATGTAACACTTTGATTATAACAATAGCTTTTAATAAAAATGTAAAGCAAAGAATATAAACAAAAACAAAAAAAAAATTTTTTTTTTTTTTTGGGCTTTAAAAAAAAAAAGGAAATCATGAACCAAATTTGTTCTTAGCCAAGATTTAGATGTAAACGTGTGTTTGTAAATGAGTGCATATTTTTCTAACCATTCCGAATTCTGAATCGTTTATTCTTCTTCTTCGTTACTTTGATCACTTGTTTATTTCTTAAAAATCCAAAACGGACAGCAATTCTTATCAGTCTTGCAAAAAAAAAAAATTTTTATTTATGTTCCATTTCATTGTCAATATTTACAAGTAAAGTAAACTTTTTTCATATATATTATCTCCAACTAAGTAATATACGAGAGCAATTATTGATCACACGGTAAGCTAGTGGTTAAAAGAAGATTAGCCTTTAAAAAGATTTGAAATCGTGCAAAAAATTAATTAAATTTTCATATTCAATGCTATGAAAGTGTATTAATTTTTAAATTTCATTCGTAATACTCTTGACAAGCCAAACTTTATAAACTTAAACACTGAATATTACAGTTATGGCTGTCTATCGGAATATAGTCTTGTTAATCTTAGTCTTTTTATACTTCCATGATGAAGCTTTCATTACTGAAAAATTCGAGATAAAAATTGAAATTTATCATATATATTTTGAGCTGACAACCCTTGGGACCCAAAAAAAAAAACCTAAATAAAAAAATTCTTCATCATCACCTCAAAGTTTACTGCAAGCATGACCAACTGACTGGCCTACAGATAAAACATAAAATAATTTACACTTTTTTTTACTGAGCACAAAAGTGTTAGTGGCTACTGCTGGTCTTATTCTTTTTTAGTCCAAGAATTCGTTTCATTGATCTAAATAAATTATCATAATAATATAATATTAGATTTATAAATCAATTTTTTAATTGTCTGCATGAACGCTTAGAGATCGATAACCGCGTACCGGACGATCAGCTGAAACTTCTGAATGATTTTAAACAGATCCTCCATATGCTACTCTTAGTGAAACTTTCTGAGACATAAGTATTGAAATAAAAACATAAAAGTTTAAGTTCCTAGCTCGTAGTTTATAACTACAAATTATAACTACAGGTGAGTATCAAACTTTCACTTTAAAGTGGTTACAATTTAGCTGACTTATGTAAATTTTTTTCTCTTGAACCATTTTGGAGACCTACGTCGGAAGATTGCTGGTGTGTTGGCGAATCGCTAACAGTTACAAAGTTTTAAATGGGAGCGTTTATCTACCCTGTAGGAACTTAGACCACATTTAATTAAAATTAGAGTGAAGTACGACCTCAGTCTGGCCTAAAAGGCATATGTAGTCATTTTACAGATGTTAATTCTTAGCCTTAAGATTTTTGATTTCACCTTCTTTTTCGATATGTTAAAAAAAAAAAAGTTGGAGGAAGGCCTTTAGCTCGATAGACCTATATCTCCAGCATCTAAAAAATGACTTAATAATTGTAGAATTGACTTTATTCTCGAACGTGCGTTCGAGTGTTTCATGTCATGTAATTGTATAAAAAATTCTTCCTTTGTTAGTTCATATACGAGTTACGGCAAATTAAAAATTTATTTTTGCTGCGTTCAGCAAGTTATTGAAAAAGTTTTTTTTACCATAATCTCATAGAAGATTGATAATGAAAATGGCCTCAACGTATATAATTTTTTGCTCAGCGAAAGTACAAAAGAAAAACTGTCAGAGTTTCTAAGAAAACTTGCTTATAAAAATCGTTTAAAAAGAGAAAACTTTATCTTATTGGAAGACATATAGGAATACCATAAAATACTTGTTTAGCGCTGCTGTTTCCATAGTTGCTGGACATTTCAAATTTGCCGAATTTTGTCGACTACATTCTTTTTTATTTTCTGGTGGATGTTGCGTGTACAATTTTTCCTATTTATGATATTTATATAAATGGAAAGCATTCCATTTTATCACACAATTAGCAGAAAAAAAAACTTATAAATTACTGACACCAAAAAAAAAAAAAAATTCAATAATCTTCTTACCCATAACTTGTACACGACAAATGGCACAAATATCACATTCAACATCCCAACTCCACATCGCAACCGCATTCCATTTTTTCAGGGTAAACATTTTTTCCGGCTTTGAGCCATCGCCATCATCAATTTGTTTATCCAATGAATTCTCATTTTGATCGTCCATCACGTTTTTACTTTTGAATAGAAAAGCACTTTTATTTTACTAAAACACTGTTCGCTTGTTTGTAATTGCTTTTCTCAACAGTTATATTCTTTGTGTTTTCCTTCTAATAATGCAAAAATAAACAAAATTTACAAAATGCTTGCATTCATTGCTTCAACATAAACACTAAAACCGCGACAACAACAATAACAATAGGGTTACCAACACTAAAAATAAGCATCGCTAAATTTATATGGAATTGTAAACAAATTCCTATAATGAATAAAATATGGTAACACTGTTTGAAAACAGTTATTTCAATTAGAAAAAAAGAATTAAACAGTTATAGTAATGGAATAAATTTATTGTGACAAACTAAGAGAACAAAAGCAAACTGATAAATTGTACAATGAAATTTCAAAAATATTAAGCCACAAATACATATAAAAAAAAATAAGAGTAAAACGCAACTTCAGTATTTATTAATTATGAGATTAGATTAAATAAATTCATTTCATTTTTGATCCTTTGAAGGCTTAATTTTTTTTCTAATAAATAGATAGTATGGCGAACTACTAACTATATATTTACAACATATTTTTCATTACATTACATGGCTATTCACAATGAATCTGGAGGTGTGTGCAGGCCTGTCTTAAGAATTTGGATTTAGCACATAAACGATAAATAATGACTTGAAACAGAAGCACGAGGTCTTAGTGAATTTTTATAGATAGCTTTAAACCTCTAACTTTTGCCGTAGTTTGCCATAAAGAAGGAAGAAAAGTAAATGCACGATAATCTCAAAAAATACTTTTAAAGAATGGATCGTTTATTAGACAAAGTTACAAGTGCAACAAAGTAACTACTCGTTATATATAGTATTGCAATCTTAGGAATAATGGAATAGCTTTTATTATCACCACAAGTTGATCTCTTTTTCACAGTTTTTTATTGAACGAGTTAAATATATATATTCCGGCAAGAGCAACACGCAGTTATTGGCTTATAAAGCTGCCTCAAACTGATACTAACTAATAACTGCATGTCAGCCTTTCAACGACTTTTACAATCTGTATAATATGAAGCCCTCTTCTACTCTAAGGGTAGAAAAGATTATATCGACGGCTCTCTATCGACAACAACACCTTTACTTTTCCTGCAGTTTATTTTCCAATTTTTGCAACTATAAAAAATTTTTAAATTATTTAGTCTTTCGTTGTTTGCTTTGTTCTCTCCCCAGCTTTTGAAATGGATTGCTGTTAATTAAAGTTAATAAAATAGATATAATTTGTGAACTAAACAGAAAAGCTCTTAGCTAGACATTATGAACAACAACATAACATAACACTTTCGTAGAGATTAATCTTATTATCCGAACATTTCAAACATTTTTCATATGGAATTATAAGGAAAATTAAATTTTTTATTCTCAATATTTTGTTTTTAGATACAAATCAAAAATTTTATCATTAATTTTTTTTTAAACTAAACATTTAAACAATTTATAAATTAATTTTTTAAATTTGATTTGTTTTAGTTTTTAAGTACTAAAAAGTCTTGTACCAAACAAATCCAAATAAAAATCAAAATTACAAATTCAAGAGAAAGACGTATGATTAAAAATTAGACTGAAGAATAAAAATATGATGATTTGAATCGAATATAATTCTTTTTCAACAAACAAGAAATTGTCAATAATTGATTATTTAAAATGCATTTTAATTATACATTAGTGTTTTGCATTTTAGAAAAAAAAAAATTCGATCAAATGGTTTTTGCTAATGTTAATGTAATATATGTCTAATGCATCCGCCAATCGGTTATGGTGGATGCAAAACTTGAATTATTTTATATAGTTTTTAAAACATAAAGAACGTGTTTAAACAAAAATTGTTTCTGAGAAATTGTAAAATGAGTAGTAGAGGTTTGTTTGCTGTTATTATTAATGTGGTGTGTTGTTTGCTATATAGTTTTTTTTTTAAGGAGAGTAAAAACCGTCGACAAGAGAAGAGAAGTTCGTTTTATATAAAATTATTTAACAAAAAAGTTGTAAAAAGTTTTAAAAATTGAGTTGAGTTTTCTTTTTTTGTACTTTTTTTTTTTTTTTTACTAAAAACAGTGAAAACCTCAGGATAAAATATTAAAAAATTTTAGCTTTTAGTGCTCACGAAGTTTTCCAAATAGAATTTCACTGTTTTTTGCTTTACAGTAACAAAGTGTTTGTTTTTTTTTTGTTCTGTTTTAGTTTCTAAAGCTAAATACTATTTAATACTAAATTAATTGCGGATTTTTGAGTTATCAACCAAAAAAACTTCTTCTCTTGCTGTAGAAAGCGGAAGAATTTCTTCAGTTTGATTCCCTTTTTTTCCATTAAATGTTCACTCGTTTTCCTTACGTTTCTTTACAAGTGTTGTTATTGCTATTTCCATTTTTTTTTTTTTTTTTGTTTTAGCAAAAATCCATTCCCTTTTTTTTTTTCTTTCCAAAGTTTGTTTGCTTGACTTGATATGATTATTCGAGATTGTTTTCTTCTTTTCTTAATTTCTTCTTGATTTTGTGGATAACTGAAAATTTTGTTTGTCTATTTGTTGTTAAGTTGCGTGCACGGCAGTTAAGTAAGGGAATAAGGGGATATGATGTTTTGAGGCATTGTCTTTTGCACACGTATTTGATTGATTCGAATTTGTTTCATTTCTCTGTTTTGATTGAATTTTTTTTTTTCATATTCATACTTGATATTTGTTTTTATATTCATAGTTCGGATTTTCAGTTTAAAATAAATTTTTGTTGTTAAATGTTAAGTTTTGATATAGTTTTTTACACAAATCTTCAAAAATTTTGAGAACTCGTTGAAACTCATTAAGTTAATTGTTGAAAATAATTTTTTACATATTTTCGAGGTTCAGAAGGTTTTTGAAGCTGGAAAAAGATCGACAAAAGAAGTATAGCAATGAGTAGAATAGTAGCAATAATAGAATTTAATATATTTATTCATCATCTTATTTAATGAATTTAAAAATAGGGCAAATAATTTTTTTTTTCTGAAATTGAATTTTTCAATATTTTTCAAATGCTTTTTAATTAAAAAATAATAAAAATTATATTTGAAAAAAGTAAAATAAATTTTGTTTTAATTTACCATTTCTTCCAAAACAATACCAATAATAGGAAAAGCAGCAAAAGCCATTATTCGCCTTAAAATCAATGCTTTAACAGTCTCCGCAATTTCATAATAAGATCGTTTAAGATCGATTTGCAAACAAAAGTAAATTTTATCTGCTAGAATTGATCTGTTAAGCTTGCGGCTTTTCAAATGTAAGATGCCATATAAACGGACGGACATAATTCTCAATGTTACTAACGGAAGGAACCAACTAGTACTAGGGGTAGGCAAAGCTTATCAAAGCTGGTCAGCGGATTAACTTTTTCACTAAGCTGAAAAAGAAATTAAGCTTCAAGATACACATTCTTTTGCAATATCTTGAATTACGATCAAATGTATAGTAAGGATAAGAGGATAGAAATTGAACTCAGCTTTGACTTAAAAACTAATTAAAATTAGCACAAAAAAAAGCAATAATAAAGGCACAGAAATTGCATTCAGCTTGGATTAGAAATTAATCAAAAATAAAATTAAAAAAAAAAAAGGTGTTTTCTTTCATTAGCAATATAACAAGTCTGCGTCGTCTACCTTAATACCCTTATCCACACCATTGGCAGATATAAAAAATATAAATAAAAAATATAAATAAATAATAAATAATATTTAAAATTAAATGAAATATCAAAAGCAAGAAAGTCTTGAGTATTTTTACACCGTACTCTTTCGATTAGCTTCGAATTGTCTGCCCAATTTCAAACCGCCATCTCGGTTTATAGTCTGGCAGTGCTTGCATGGAACACATGCATTCCAGTGTTGTGGTTTCAATTTGACAAAGCGGGAACTTCAAGAGCAATGACGCGACACGGAACCTTACACTAAACAAAAATATATACTTTCGATCCGTATCGCTGCCTCCCCGTACCAAAATTACAAGTCCAGCGTGTGTAACTATTAATTCGATTATATTCGAATTAACTGAAGGTATTTTAGTTGTTTGATTGGTTGATGATAATTAAAAATCTTTCCTTAATAGGCTTTGAGTCAGTTTTGTTTGCTCTACTATTGACCCATTTCTTAACGAAAAAAGCTCCGGAATTATTAAACGGTTTAAAAGGATTCAAGTGGGTTTTAAAACCTACTCTACCTCCCCCATCATTTGTAATGTCTTTATGGCGGCTAGTGGATTTTGCGGTTTTGGGTCTGTGAAGTTTCTAATAAAAAGACTGCATATAATTTAGCGGACAGACGATATCAACTCTGGTCAGAAATTTATATTTCCATGTGCTTACGCTCCTTGAACGGAAAGTTTAAAAATGAAAGCAGAAAAAGTTATCTTTAAAGCATTTCTTATATTTAATAGAAATTCAAACGGGATACGATAGTTATTAGCGAATTAAATGTTAACTTTTAAATATTTGCACGCATAAAAAATAAATTTATTTTAGATGGAGAATTCAAATTTTTTTTTTGATTTTTAATTTTGAATGTTAAAATTCTTTTTTAACTTAAAAAAAAAAAAAAAATATTTAAATACTTACTATTTAGAAAAGTTACAAAATTGTTAACGAATTGCGCTATTTTATAAAAAATATTAGCTTTTTTCATAATTAAGTTTTCCTTCTATCACTACTTTATGAAATAAATCCAGATTTTCTTAAAGCATTAGCGTTAAGATTACAACAAACCGATACTCAAATAATGAATTCATAGCGTAATAGAAAAGATAAAAAAAATTTTAAGAAATTTTTTAAAACAAAAAGGCCGAAAGCCAATTTATCCAGACTAAGGATACAAAGCGAAAAAGAAAGAAGCAAAGCTACTACACTACTAGCGAAAAAAAAAAAAGAAAAAAGTTTAAATTAAAAACAATAAAATAAAAGTAAAATTAATTACATTTTTGTTTTCGTTATTGTTTTTGTTGCAGCAGTTCTGTTAAAATAATCCGACTAATATATAATAGGCTACTTCGTCTTTCTCTTGTGCGTGCAATGTTTGTATAAATTTTAGTTAGAGACGGCTACTACCACTGGAGTATTGTTAGTAGTCGCTTGATTGGCAATGGGTGTGCCGGAGGCCACTGGAGTTTTCAAGTTGTTACGCAAACGTGAATTACGCTTACCGCGGGGAGGTTTTGGCGTTTTAGTAGTAGAATCTGGCAAATTTGCGGAAGTATTGGCAGTCTGCTTGTCACCGCCAGCACCTTGTTCAGTGCTGGGTCCCGAAGTACCGTTATTACGTGGAGTATTGCCTCCGTTGCGTACACTATTGCGAACTGTAAATGTTAGACCTTTGATCTTACTATCGTTAACATAATTATCTTCGCTTTATTTTGCTAAAGTAACTTACTTAACTTTTCTCCACGTCTATTGCGGCGACGATTATTATTTTTGACGACCGGCTTAATAGTAATTTTGTTTGGGTCAAAGTAACTGTCAAATAGATCGGCCAATTCAGTTTTATCATTAACCTTCAATTCATCGATCACCTGCAATACTTCAACGAGACCATCACGCTTCTTATCCGACCATATAGCATTCAATGTAGTCAAATCATAACCATGTTCAGCCAATATAATACGAAATTTAACAGCACGAACACGGTGATAGATCGTAGTTTTGAAATAATTCAAAAATACCGGACGGAATGAGTTCTGACGCTCTAAATTCTCGTTTTGTGTCTGCAATTCGTTTAAATCACATTCAATTGGCTTAGCATAGTTACGCAAAGCGTTGAGCATTTTGTCTACAGCGTTCGAAGAACCGAATGGTTCTTTGCTGTCCTGATTGCTCAAATATGAAGCAACCTCATAGGCCAGCTTGGCACGTACACTGGCATTACCTTCAAAAAATTCTCGAACGTTGTTGTTATTATTATTATTACCGTTTGATTTGTTCTTTTGGTGTTGATTTATATCACTTGCGTTATTGGAATTTTCTATATTCGCATTATTATTATTCATTTCATTGTTTTTGTTGTTGCTACTGCTGCCCGTTTTCAAAATCTTCGATAATTTACGCAACGTATAATGCTGCGGTGAATCATTGGCACTAGCTTTAGCCAAATTGAGACCATTGGCAAAAGATTTGACAGTGTGCAGGAACCTGTCCAGCAGGTTATATTTTTTAAGCGATTCCAAGATCATATATGGAATGAATTTTCGATCTTCATGATACAGTAATATAATACCCTGCGAATTAATATCTCTAGATTTAAGAGCTTCGAGCCAATCGAGAAAATCTTTAAGAGCAGCGATTTCAGATTTTGATTTAATTATCTATAAAAAAAAAACAAATACAAAAAATTATTTTTTCAATATTTTATAAACAAAAATTAAAACACAAAAAAAAAAATAGGGTTAAATGAAAATTTTCTATATTCATTCGAAGAATCATTCTTAAGAAGGGCTTACCTTGTAAGTCTGCATTGATTTGAGCATACGATAGAATCCAATTGAGATCACACGCACTTGATGACGTTGACGTGCTGCTGGATTTAAATTCATATACGGCATAATGTATTGTTCAAAATGATCTTTTGGTGTGTAAGCAGCTAATTGAACGATCTGCAAAAATAATAGATTACCACACCAAAGGACGTAAACAACGTGATTGAAAATCATTCTTCAAACATGAATTATTTTTACTTACTTCGTCAATTAAGCGACGTCCTGTGGTATCAATATCCACACCCACCAATATGTATCTGCCCAACGGCAAGGTTATATTATTATTTGGTAACCCGTTAATAACTGCCGTTGTGCCGTTCATTGTTGAAGACAAAACGCCGTTTTGCTGAGTTATTGAAGCGACCATTTTTTTTTTAACTCTGTGTGTCTCTCTCTCGCTTGTATCGCTGAATATATTTATAATTCCTAAAAAAAGCTGATTAAAAAAGTCAACGCACGTAAGTTTCAAACGGATAGCAAAGGAAGATCATTTAAAGCTTTGTCAGAGCAAGAATTATATTTGCATTTATACGATGTGCACCAAATCTTAAAAAGAGACTCTTGCAAATAAGAAGTAAGGTTTCGGAGAAATTAATTTTCACTCTAACCTAATTGTTTTTTTTTTTAACGTCACTGAATCAAAATGTCACTTTTTTGTGAAAAAAATAAAAAGTCACTTTGAGCGATGGAGTTGGAATGATTTGCCTATTTTTAGGTTCATCGAAGCAAAAGAAATTAAAATCCGTAGCCCCCTCCTTAAATTCAGCCAATCACATACAGAAAAGCGTAGGGCATCAAAACTATATTGCTTACGACCTGAAAATGTGCATGCGTTCGCATTTAAAAAAATTGTTTATAAAAAGGTTTTTGTTTATAAGGAAATAAGCTCTTGAAGAGCATATATTACTTTTAAGCAGGAATGCACACAAAAGCTAAAAAACGAGTGTTTTGTGCAAGACAGTAGCCGAATAAATTTTTCAACAACACTTTTGTTACTTTGTAGCATTAGTAATATTGGCAGCAAAATTCCCCGAAATAATTTTTGTTCATTTTTCGACTTTTCAGACAAAGAATTTTTACCAGATATTACAACGCTAATCCATTTCTTATTTTACTAAAAAATTTCGTATACGAAAGGGAAATGTCTAGTGCTTCTGCCTAAATAGTTTTTTAGTTCTTGGGTTCTTTTTAGAAAAAAATTCTTTTTAAGGTTATATTTTGCTTTTGACACAATGTCAAATTATGGACGACAGATTTAAGGAATTTTGACAAGATTTTTTTCATATCTTTCAGATTTCTATGACAATCAATTATACAATGATATTATAAATGTTACACTTACCTTTTTCTTCGCTATTTAAAGATGAAAATGAAATATGGTGAATGTGCAAAATTTTGAGAAGAAAAAAAGAAAGGGTTACCACAAAATTAACGGTAAACTGCCCTAGAGTTTGACTATGGCGCCTTAAAAGTTCTATTTTCAATCGCATGGTAAACACCAAACGAAATATTAGCGAAATTAAAACTCTTAGACGTCAAAATCAAACTCATTGAAATTACCGTTTTTTTTTTCTACTTGAAGGACTGCGAAACGTTCTTCTTTTGTATTTTTTTTTTTGGCTGGGAGTAGTTCTTGTCAAAAAATAAAAACTTTTTTTCCAAAATTTTTGCTATGCTTGCATATCACCGACGCGGCGCGGCTTCTTTGTTTTTTAGACAAGAGCGCAACAAGAAACGAAACAATTCGTACGAAAAACAAAAACAAAATGTTCTGTTTAAAAATGCCTGCGAAAGCTTCCTTTTTCAATTTCAAACTGAAAATTTTTCGAATTCAAACGACATCTTATTGATAGAAATTCTAGTAATCTACAATATTTAGGAAGGGCCTACTTGTTCTTTTTTTCATATAAACAAGTAAAAATTGTTAAGTGTTTTTTAAGCAAAGTGTTTAACGATTAAGACCCTTTGATTTCTTGTTTTTTTTTTTTTTTTGCTATTTTCACCAAAGAAAATAACAACCGCAGCACTTGAATCATCAAAGAGAATTTGGGTTAATTAAATTTAGAATATTACAACAACTAATCATTACTTTGTTGTTAATTATTTTTTTTTTTCCAATATCTTTGCATAGCTCTCTTAATTTTGCAATGTCGAATTAGAGAGATTACTGGCCGTTTTCATAGAAATGAGTGAAAAAACCCTTTTTTCTGTTATTTTTAACATGCACTACGCAACAAGTGTTTTCTTACTCTTCATTTGTTTCTTATTTTTATTCCTTCTATTTTTAATATACGTATGAATTCTCCTCACCGCTATTTGCTTTAGTTGATTTCTATTAATTTCTTATTCGTTTTTTTACAAAAGAACCGTTTACTGATGCGGTTTTCAATAAAAAAAAAAAATGCAAATATTCGAAACTTGACTAAAAAAAAAACTTCTATATAAGGCTACAAACATAAGAAGATGTATAAATTATTCACGCAGCTAACACCACACACCACTCACTTTATGAGCTGATAAGGGAGGCAGTGTTGCCGTTTCTTATCATTTTAAACTTTTTAAGGGAATGAATTGCTCTTAAGAGATTTGTTAAAAATGTGTGAGGAAAAAGTGCATGCAAAAGGAGCGATAATCTTCTTTTTGCAAGCAAAAATTAGAACAAAAAAACCAAAAGTCTAATCATATGGATAGAGATGCCAGCTTTACGTCTCATTTGCATTAATTAACATACATTTTTATATGAAATGAGTGTTAGAAAATTTAAATTAATAATTAAATAAATTATCTTAAAAATTAACTTATTAAAAAAATAGTAATTTATATGAAAATAACTAAACAAATCATATAGATGTCTTTTATTTCGTATTAAATAATTGCATTGATTTCCTTTGAAGGTTTCGAAATATGTTTTCAGTGTCTTGTCTGCCTTGTATTTGTTGGACTATAGATATTCACATTAAAAGATCCGTGACAGAAATATCCTTGTTTTTACTTCAAAAAAGAAGTTTTCATTAATTATCTCCTCAAATACACGGGGAAAGAGATTTGTTTTTTTTAAGGTTATTCTCCACTAGGTAAATAAAATGTTTGAAAAATTTGTTCGAATAGTTAAGTCAAGTTTACAATTTAGCCATCATTTAAAAATATAGCTCAAGCAGATATAAACCGATACATTGTTGAGCTACACTAGTTATGGTTCTGTTAATAACCTTAACAAGCTTATAGCTAACTAATGTTGCACGTATCAGAAGAAAGTTACGTTCTTCATAGGTAAGTAAAATTTAATATTTCTTTTTTCGTTTGGTGCATATTTATATAAACTAAAACTAAAGTAACTAAAGCCACTCCCCTGTTAACAGGTTTCTTTTTATTTTTACATAGCTTTAAGTAAAGTATAACAACAATCAGTTACCTTGCTTTGTCTTAAACTAGAAAAAGGATTAAGGTGATATGAGTCCTTATATATTGCATTGCCATTTATAACAAATAATTTATTTTTAAATTTTTATATGAAATTTTCATGAATTTCTATAAAATAATTAGAAAACGTACATTTAACAATCCATTTCATACCGCATGAGGTTTGAAACTGATTATTATGTTACAAAAATACCCTATATACTAGACTATTGTCATTAGTTCTTTACTTCATTTTGACGTGCAATTTTACTTAAGTGATAAGTTGAGAAAGCTTATAAATATTCTCATATAAATTCAAGTTAACTTTAGACCATTTAATTATATTTTAAGTTTTATAATATATTTTTTAATATTTTTCAATAACAGCACAAATCATTGTAGCACTAAGCAAATTGATACGTTTTTGTTTAACGTATCCCTTAATTCGTTAAGTTGGCTACCTTAAGCTTTACCCCTTCGCATAAGGCTGATGTGAAAACAAAAAACAGCTGATATAATTGTAGTGAAATTTTATTTTCTCAAATAAAAAAATTACTTTGAAATATTAAACCATTTTGTATAAGAAATGCAAAAACTGTGTGTGAAAAACACAATGTTTTTAAATTTATAGTAATTGAAAAAAATAAATTTATAGTAATTGAAAAATATCATTTATTCTTTAAAATACAATAAAGTCGAATAAATAAAATCATTTCCTAATTAAATAAAAGCTTTCATTGGGAAATTACACGAAAAAAGAAAAAACGAAAACAAAACAAACAGTTCTAAGTAATTTAAATCGCACAATGTTCTCATATATAAAACGCAAATTATCCGAATCGGATTCCGGCACTAGTGCAAATCAAACGGATGGTTTATTAGCGCGCAAAACTGAACAAATGTCTTTGGCTACTGAATCGGACGATCGAATGGGAATCGTTATTGGTAAGGAGGCATTATTACAAGAATTGGGTTACAAAAACGCTAGCGACTTGCAAGAGACAGTATATGGTAATAATAAATAATTTGTTTTAAAATATATTTTTATTTATAAAAAAGTTTTTTTCCTCTTAAATTTTAAGATGCTTTAAGAACCATCCGCGATCCCGAGAAACCTGCCACCTTAGAAGATTTAAATGTTATTTACGAGGATGGAATTTCTGTAATGCCTCCTACTAAATCCAATGTATCAGTAGTAAGTTTAATAAATTTGTTAAATGATATAAAAATTAATTTACTCCCCTTTTTTTTGTTTTTTTGATAGGTACGTATAGAATTTAATCCCACGGTACCTCATTGCTCGTTGGCCACTTTAATTGGTTTATGTATACGCATTAAGGTGGAAAGAAGTCTACCGCATAACATTAAATTAGATATTTTTATTAAAAAGGGCATGCACAATACTGAAGATGAAAGTATGAATTTCTTGAAAATATAATTTAATTTAAATTTCATTTAATTTCTTAGTTTGTTCTCTCTTTTATATTATATAATTAGTTAACAAACAAATCAATGATAAGGAGCGAATTGCTGCCGCTATGGAAAATCCAAATTTGCGAGAATTGGTAGAGAATTGTATAAAAGACGAAGAGTGATTCCATTACATAATTGATAAATGAATGATTGATTGATTGTTTATTTTTTTTTAAAATGTTTTTCTTAAATAATTTTAGAAATATTTCCTTCTTTTTTATATAGACAACAATGAAACGTGTTTGTATATGTTTGGTTTTTATTACGGCTAAGGAAAAATTTACTTGTTAAGATTGTTTTTAGGATTTTATTAAAAAGCTTTTCAAAAGCAAATTGAACTTTTTGTTTTGAAGAAATTTGTTGTAGCGAAAAAAATTTAAAAAAAAGCTTTTTAGGATAAATGGCAAAATAGTTATTGTTTATAGTAAATTTTCAAAAATAAGATCAATCCTAATATAATAATAAATATTTTGGGAGTTAAAATAGGATTTTGTAAAAATATATTTTGAAATTAATTCATATATTTTTGAAAATTTGCAGACAGCTTTCATAAATAATTAACAATAACTTTAGCTTAGTTTAGATTGCAACTTTAGGTTAATCCTTAACTTATTATTAGGATATATCAGAAAGAGGAAAAAACGGAGAAAATCTTATGCATTTAAGTTGACGTTTTCAAGATTCAAGAATAATCAGAGAACATTAGCTAAAAGGAAAAAAACATTAATAACATTTTATAAAAACGTTATGAAAACTAATCTTTTCATGGGTTTTCAAAAAAATAAAATGGAAAAATTCTAATATCTTTACAATAATATAGATTTTAGATATTTTCGTATAATTCCATCTATATAAAGGGGAATACTACCTTCAATTCCGTAATTACAATCTTACTAGATGAGATGAATGATCCATTTTAATAGATTGCAATCTTGTTGGTTGTCATATTAGAAAATAGTAAGAACTTTTGTATTGATTGAAAAGCATCAACTTAATTTTCACCATTTCTTCTATTCTTCTCAAAATAAGGCTCCAAACACAGCGACTATAGTTGCAGCATGCAGTGCTGCAAATACGATTTGAGTGTACGTGATTATATGACGTTGTAAAGCATTACTGCAATACGGCAAACTTTTGGTAAAATTTTAATTTTAATGTATGCATTTGTATTTATTAAACAAAATAGAAAAACAAAAACTGATGTATTTATGTAAACAAAATGTAATCAAATGATAATTCTTTTAAACCATATAATCTTGTTATCTGCTGCAGCTGCATGCATGATGTTTAACTTGCCAAGTACTTGGCGTTATTGCAGTAGTGCATGTAGCAGCTTCAGTTATTGTGTGTAATGCTTAACTTATGTTGCAAAAGCAATTCACGTTTGATTAACCCTTTGGTGTTTGCTTAGGTTTCTTCGTTTGTTGGCAACTCTGCTTTAAATATACTTTGAATATTGAAAAATCGGAGCATATCTTGGAATAAATCTTTATTCTAACAGTCATTCATCGCTAAACGCTAAAATCTTACATCATCTTCAACGTCTTCTAAATTTTCTGGAAAGGTTTGTATTATTCGTTTCCCTTCTATTCCTTTCGCAGATCCTAATCTGAGTTCCAATTCCGATCCCAAATATTAATAAGTAAGAGAACAATATTTGTCTGTGCCGAATGTTTTTCTCTTCAAAAAAGGGGAAAAACTAAATTTTAATAAGTAGGCGTGGACGATTTTTACTAAAAATCCACCTGTTTTTCTCTTAGAAGCCAAGGTACTCTCAGTTTACCTTGCGCTGTGGACGTGCTCTTGGAGTGATTTGGACTATTTTCAATACCAAACTGCAAGAGCTTTTAATGTTTTTGCTAAATTTGAAGCCGATGTCTTTATCTTTGCAGACAGGGAGACAGATATTACACAGACGGATAGATGGACATGTTTACATCGATCATAAATTTAATGCTGATCAAGAATACATTTTTTTTGTTTTCTTTTGGAGATTACACAAACACACACGCACACACAAATACAAACAAAATGACTGAATGAATATTTCCCGCAACTTCGTTGGTGCGTATAAAACAAGATGTTTTTCTTGATTAGTCTCGATAGTGATTCACTGATGCATTAACTTTTCTCTTGCCGTTAAGATAAAATTAATTTTATTTCTTAATATACAAGTAAATTTTTGTTGTTGTTTTAAAACGAAATTTTAATACGATTTTTCGCTTCAAATAATTTAGTTCGTATTATTTTCCTATAATTTTTCAAAAGCTTTTCTCATAAAAAATGCATTTATAAGAGTATTTCCTTTGCAGATTTTCAATTAGTTAATAACTGATAATGGATTTAATGCAATAAAAAAAGCTTTATCGCGTATTCATTATTTGTATGCAAAACACATTTTCACCCCCTCGCGCCAGCACATGAACACAAATATCCATTGAATTTCTCTCATATACACAACCATTAAACATGAAATTATTTCACATTTCTACTCTTAAGCATTAAGTTATTAATATTAGATGCAGCTGCTATGTATGTGCATATGTATTTGTAAGTCAGCTCTAATGCGTGTGTACCATATGCTGCTGGTGTATCCTTTCAGACATATGCACATTTGATGAAAAAAGTAAAAACAGTTGGCGGTCTTCTGTTCGTATATAGCTTAAGTGCATTTTATTCGTGGCGTTAACTTTTTTAGATAAACATAATTTCGCTAAAATGCATTTTGTGGCCGAGTAAAATAAACAGCAAGCCCAACGAGTACATGCATTTTTTGCTTGCATAAGAGAACCAACAACTATATGCTACATAAACCAGATATACGTATATCGTAGCATGCATGGAAAATATGTGTAGAAAAACATCGGCACCAACAACAGCAACACGAAAAATTATATAATCATAATAATAATAAAAAAAATTTGTTGGATAAAAAAAAATATCGTTAAGAAATTTTTATTTCTTTTAAACGCAAATAATACGAACATAAGATGAGTACATAAAAAGGAAAAAAAAAAAATAAATTTTCTTCAAGTACTTGATACTTATAAACACGAATATGTCTCTGTGTGTATGTATGCATGCTTGAGTAAGGGAGAATATGGTTAGTAAAAAGCATACTTGTTACTTCTTTGCATTGGTTGCTTTGTGCGTGTGCATGTTGTGTATGTTAGCATCTTAGTGCATCTTTGTAAGTGTGTGCGGTTATCTTTTTGTTTTTCACATTATCCTTTAATTATGTTAAAAGCTTTCATTGCTCTCCTCCATTCATAATGATGTTGATTGTGTGACCGTTTAGTTTGGTTTTTCTTTCGTTTTTTTTTTTGTTTTTTTGTTTTTTTGGTTAGCGTTGCTTGCTTGCTTGTTTACTTGCTTGCCTGGCTTGTGTGTTACCTTGTTATAATTCTGAAAAAGTCAGTCCTAGAAAAGATAAGAAAATCAGTTAATTTAATGAGATAGGAGAGTAAAGAAAAGCTGAAGAAATTTGTAATATTTTCTTAAGAGTTCATAAATGTGTTCTGTGGACGAATAAATGACGGGATAATCGACATTCAGAATATGGATTTTAACTTTTGATAAATTCCATATACAACCTTAAGATGCTTTATGTGGTTCTTACTTATCAATCATTTCAAAGCTACGTTTTTCCGTTTACCCATCCGTCAATATGTCGTCCAACCGTCCAACCGCTTGCCCGTCCGTCAATCTGTCATTCTGTTCGTCAATCTGTCATTCCATCCGTCTGTCCATTCGTCCGTCCGCCCGTCCATCCGTCTCTCCGTCCCTCCGTCCATCCGTCCATCCGTCCGTCCATTAGTCCCTCCGTCCATCCGTCCGTCCGTTCGTCCATTCGTCCGTCCGTTAGTCCGTCCGTCTATCCGTCTGTCCGACGGTTCATCCCTTCGTCACTCCTTGAGTCCATCCACCTCCCCGTTGATTCATCTGATATCTGCACGACGTCTGCTCATTTATTCGTCTATTCATCTGTCTGATGCCTTTTTTAGGTCGTTTTGTACATTAATATATTTTGGCCTAAGGCTAAACGAATTCGAAAACACATTATATCTGGCTATTTAAACCACTATGCACATATATAATGAAACTTTCTCTTGAGTTCAGTACTTTTACTTCCGTCAATCCGACCGTTTTTCCATCCATTAGTCAGTGCGCCCGCCCATTTCACCGTTTATTCGTCTGGTACCGGCACGATGTCTATTCATTTATATGTACATATGTCTATCTGATACCTATCCATGGATTTTTGCAATCTTCAAAGTATTTTAATGAAATTTCGTATATCGATATTTTTTTTGGCCCGAGCATAAACGAAGTCAAAAGTACATTATATCTGACTATATATAAACCCTCTGTATATACAAAACTTTCTCTAGATTTTAGTGCCTTCATTGTGAAAATTAAATAAAATTTAAGGAGGCAATACTCATACACGAATATGCAAAAGTAAAATTATAAGGATTATATAAAGACATACACAAATAATTGTACCCCACGCGACAATTTGCACGAATATAAACAGGCACTTCCGCTTAAAATCCACACAAAAACAAAAAATAAAAAAAATGAAAGAAAAAAAGTAGCGAATAACATAGCTTAGCTGAGTATAAAACGAATCTGGGATACTCTTCAATAGATTCTAAAAAATATTATGTCTAAAATAAAAGGCAACGTTGATGCTAATCATCTCAGTACGAATGTAAACGTAAGTTGAAAGATGATTATGGAACATGACCTGAAACTAATCCTCACATGTACTGATGCTAAAATAACAAGGACGGATTGGGTGATATTTTCTCCATTTATTTACTTATTCCAAATCTTGAATTTCAATCACGACGAAAAGTTCTGTACAGGTCTTATTGAGCTCTGCTCTTTTGTTCATAGTATACACCAATTTCGATTAAGACAGTCGTTCATATATTTTTCCATTAGTATCGGTCTATTATAAAGGCGATCAAAGTTGTTTCTTAAAATTTATAAAAGCCTTTCTCAGATATTTCTAATGAATATTTCTTTCTTAAATATTGCTTTTCTTTATTGCGTATAAGTTTTTAATGCTATAAACGAATTCAACTGCATAACTGCTGCTACATATGAATGATAATAGAATACACGAATGAATAATCTATCATAAGCAAGTGCACAAACGAAAAACCAGAGGAATGAATGGACAGATAAATAAAGATATAAGGATCGATGGAATGGATGCAAGGAACAGCCGCATACAGAAAGACAATTGACAGAACACGGACGCAAGAGTGAATAAACAGTCATATGTAGGCGGACAATAGAAGAAAAGAATAGAAAGACAACGGAATAAAGAGGACGGACGTACAAATAAGCGAATTTATCTGAATTAAACGAACAGTAGATGAAATAGGATGAGTAAACGAATATGCGAGTACACTAAAGCTGCTTAAGATGTCATCCATATAACTATTTACGTATGTATTTTGAAATTTTTAAGCTTTTTTTCACCCTTGTTGCAAGCTGAGCAGTGTGAAAATCTTTATTCTTTTAGTAATGGGTATAAAAGAGAAATCAGCAACGGCATGTAACTGTTATTCTTCTTATTTTTATTTCTTACTCAATAATAAAATAAGTGGGCTTTTGTGTGAATGTATATATATGTATATATATATGTATATATATAAACACATTCACACAATATATATATATATATATATATATATATATATATATATATATATGCTTTTATCTGGGTCTGCCTAGTTATGTTTAAACGCAAATAAGTGAATGACTGCAAATGAGAATTCACGCGTATAAAGCACAGCAAGTGTCATTGAGGGCAATTTCCGGTGATAATTTACAGTTAAACAACAAGACCAACAACAAAAATAACAATTGCAGTGATGGTGGCAACAACAGCAAGCAACAATAATAACAAAACGGACGGATTGGTAACTGTATGAACATGAGAACAAGGACAATAATTGTCATAACAAAGGCGTATATATTTATATAAATACATATATGTTTAATATATATATATATATATATATATATATATATATGCTGCACAAGACTGCCTCTCTACATACGCACGCATGACTTTGTAAGTATATTTATATACAGACATATATTCTATACATAAGGATATAAACTTTCTCTCGTTTACTACGTACACAGGAAAACATATGTGTATGTATTGTAGATGTGTTAGTATCTTCTATCTGTTATTTTACAGATGTTCAGAAGAACCTACATTGACATATAAACATGCATTTATATATAAGTAGGTATGTGTGTGTGTGCTTGATAATAACTTTTTATGGAGTGACCAAATTTTATTTCTTTTGTTACACAAAACCGGCTTTTTTTTTTTTGTTACGATTATTTTTCATTTTGTAATAAAATATGAGAAGTGTCTTACGGAAAAATCTACAAGAAAAGAGAAGGAGAGCGAGAGAGAGAGAAAGAAAGAGGGAGAGAACGAGAGAAAGCACATACAAATACATTGTAAGATATAAGCTATCGATACACCACAATACATGTATATATAGAAATACGCACTCAATTCACTTGAATGTTGCATATTGAGTAAAGGAAAAATTTCAAAAGTTCAGATAATTAGGAGCAAAATGTTAAATATCGTAACTTACTTCAGTCGACTTAATTGCTTTTTGAAAATGAGCCAAAATTCTAAAAGAAATGTTTAAATATATTTCTTCGAATGCCCTGGCTACTGCCTTGTCTAGCCCTGGCTGTAACATATTTCAGGAACAATTTCCAGCAAGATTTTCCAGCAACATGTTGCAACAACTAGCTGGCTACTGCCAGCGAAGCTAGCGACGAAGATTCTTGTACATTTTGCTTTTTGAGATGGATAGGAGATGTTAACTCTTGCCGGAAGGCTTTGAAACGCATAGATCGAAAGACTCAAATGCTTACGGCAGACAAGAGCATATCGCACCCTTCGATACTTTTGAGTATAAGTGAAACGAGGATTGTGTCGTTTCAATACATGGATTCTGCGAAGGTACAAGAAATTTCCAAAAATAATCGGTTTTTTCTAGCTTTCTCAGTCACATGTCCTGGGTTTGTCTGTGGATCCCACACATATAATCACGGATTTTCGCTCCTTCATTTTAGTATCTATTTTTAGAACAATCTATATGGTGGTGATCTTTCCATTCCAGATTCCAGATTCATCTTCCAAGTCGAACATACACAAACACTAGTTCCTATGTTCTTCTTTTCGTACCTATAATGATTTGTAATTAGCACTGTATCTTTACTTTTAAAGGGAGTGCGACTTCTTACTGACTCTGTCAATAGGTATTTATTGCTATCTAAAAAGTATTGAACCCTCAGGAAATAATTCGTACAACTTCATTTCATTCATTGAGCTCATACATATATATACAGAGATGTCAGGTTTAAGCTCAACATTTCTGAGATCGTCGTCTACTGTATTTGTGATCGGAATAAAGATCTGAACCGATCTGCCCATATCTCTCTTGGCAATTCATGATTTTTTCGACTGGTCACCTTATGTTGGTTTGCAGCAATGAATAATGCATTCTTATGCAATAAGAATTTTTGGTTATCATTGTTATTGTAGGTGTCAGTTTTATTGTTGTTGCTTCTTTTTGCATTACTTTTTTCTTATAATTTGTTGGGTTTATACGCTCTTACTCTGAATTTGCATAATCACAATAGCTAGCAGATGCACACATACAAGCACATACATATGCAAACATATACGTTGAAGTAATAATAATAATAACAATAATAATAATAATGGTGGCAGAGTGATGAACAATTTAACAACAACAATAATAATGCAAAAAAATTGCAATAATGAAGCATAAATCGCAGAGTCTATGTGTACGAGTTCGTCAACGTCAACGTCATGCTTAAAAACTTAACAATAACACATAACAGTAATATAGGTCCTGATCCCGTATGTTTGTGCATAAGTAAGTATATACGCTTAGGTATTACTTTTATTTTCCTGGCAGCATATAAAAGAAAAGAGGAGGACACATGGATGAATAATAATAATTCATATAAATGACATGCATATGTAAAAACAATACAAACATACATACAAACGCATACATTCGTATATTCATAGGCATGCAAATACGTATGCAGGCAGGCAGGAAAGCAGGCAGGCAGGCATTCAGACATTCAGACATTCACCAATTTACCATAAACAAAATGTGTCCAAACTAAGTGGCTGCTGCAGGCTGACATCGGTGCGGTAAAGAGACGATATCGTTTACGTTGATATGAGTTAAGTAAGTAAGCGTGTTGCCACATTTCCGTTTTGTTAGTGTGTATGTGTGTGCATATAATTTTGAATGAAATAAACACAAAACACACAAATGGAGAGACACATATTCATTCATTCATATGCATCACTCATCACCATTCACTGTTTGCTAGTTGAGCATAAACATGCATGAGCATGAGCATGCAAATGGGTCACTTCACATACACTCGGTTGCAATTGTTTTAGTTTTGTTTCTGTACACATTTTCTTCTTTTTTTTTTTTTCTATTTTTTCTGTTGTTTTTTTTTAGTGTTTTCTCAGAATTGTTAAAGGCACCAGATGCAAAACGTGTTAGTGTTCATGGATGGGTGTCTGCAACAATTAAAAAGCAAATAACAAAGTAACAATAACATAACATATGCAGACAATATTATCTTTTGTTTATTTATTTTATACTTTTTGTGAAGAGAAAAAAAAAATTTTTTTTTTTTTTTTCAAATAAAATTTAGAAGAAATTATTTTTGTTTTTTTGCAGTTTTAAATAGAATTATTTCTTGTTTATTATAATAGGTGTTTGTATGTTAAATATGTATGTTAAATATTTAGTTCAGAATATATATGTTGAAATATGATAGGCATAGATTACACATCACTCAATAAGTTCGTAGGATCACTAATAAAACTACAAGAACTTTTAGGCGAAATTGGATTTTACTTATTAACAGAATCCCCGTCAAGAATAATGCATCTTCCTTGTAGATCGATTCAAAATACGCTTCAATTTTTCAGCGGTCACCTCTTCATTCTGTCCTTTCAATTGCAACGATTTCTCTTTCTGGTGATCATGTTTTTGAAGTACGTGAACAGCTAATAGTCTCTAGGACATAAATCTGGTAAATAGGATAGATGTGAAAGTAATGCGAAGTGCAATTTGGTCCATTTTACCATTATTGTAGCCGAGTTGTGAGATGGTGCACGGTATTCGTGAAAGAGCATTATTTTTTTCTTCTTCTTTTGTGGCTGTCTTTTTGCAATCCCTTCATTTAAACGGTTCTTATAATGATATATAATATTCGCTATTGATTCTTTATCCCATTTCAAGATAGTTCTTGAATATTATAACAGGCGCGTCCCAATAGACGAACGCTATATACCTCGCAGCCGAGTTTTGCATTTCTGGCTTTCGCCAGGCACTGTTCACTTGATTCTAAAGCTTAGGTATGAATCCATGTTTCATCAATTGTCATATATTGCCTGATAAAATACCCTTTACTTTGCCGAATAGCGCTCTGAATCATCAAAACGATGTTCTTTTTGGTCAAAAGTGAGCAAACGAGATACTCACTTCGAACAGAGCTTTGATATGCTTGGCAACACACTACTGTCTAATATCAGCTAAGACATTTAATATCAATTTTCGATCTTCCAAAACAATTTTGTGTATTTTTTTTATGTTTTCTGACGGAACCGCCGAGCGATCGGAGCGATCAGAGCCATCAGCATTGTTGGTGTCTGTAGGGTCATGGGTAAAGTCAGCAAACCAGCGATAAATTGTTATTTTCAACGGTGAAGAGTTGTTATAATACTTTCCAAGCCAAGATTCGCTAATAATGGCGTCATCCTATAAACTTACTGAATGATGTGTTGCTTGATAGTATTTTTTTTTTATTATTTTGCGTAATACTTTTGTAAACAAAATAATAAATAAAAATAAAAGGAAATTTAAGAAAAATTATATATAAAAATTAGCACAAAAATATGAAAAAAAATTAATAAATAAAATAACAGTTTTTTAGTTACGGCAATTGCATTGTTGTTGCGTAGTGTACATTTATCAGATAAGTTTCAGAGTTTACCTTTGTACCACAATTAAGAAATCCAATATGAATGGACAGAGGTGTGTAAATAGCCTCAGAATCTTACATTAATTGTGAATATATAAATTACGATGTCTTTGATAGGTATAACGTCAGTTATTATAATTGAAATAACAATTCTACACATAATGGCTCAGCGAAACTTCGATGGATATCGTTTCAATTATCGAATGTTGAAAAGCATTGTTGCTAACGATCATCTTCGGTTTTGAGGAGTAAGGATCATTTTTGTCAGAAAAAAAGACATCTAACAAAAAGTCATCAAAGAATCTTATTCTAAAAAACATATCTCAACTTAATCCTGAATTAACTAAACAAGTTTTCTTATACACCGCTGAATATCGTTGTACTGAGGTTCTTCTTTTTGAATGTTTCAACTTTGCTACCTTTATTAGTCAGATCAATTACTACTATTAGTAGTAACATTACCCACTTATGATATGTGGAGTAGCTCATAATACACTGAACCCAGCCAATATGTGCTTGGTGTGATATATGTTAAGCTTCGGCGTCTGTGTTAATGATTCCCTTCATCAATAATATTTTTTGCTCTTCTTATTATGGTAACATATTGGCTTTCCAAAGAGGTTGGGTAAATTGTATTGCAGGGTTGGATAAATTATTTTGCGGGGTTAGATAAATTATGTTCCAAAGAAGGCGGAACTTAAATGTGCTGAAAATTCTATCTCTATGTACACCCCGTTATCAATGTTAAGGTGGTATGACTTAACGAGTAAGCGACGGGTTCCCGAACATAGTAGGAGGGGGCAAGTGGCCATTTTCGTTTCACGAAAGCAGGAATATCCCTCTTCTAGGTTCTTTAGTGCAAAGGGACCATATATATGCTAATATTTTCCGAATTGTATGGTTCATAGAAGCACAGTATGGAATATGGGAGCATGGCTAGAATGGCTGGCATTTCTGTGTGGATGACTTAAGCAAAATTTAAAAAAAAGAGTGGGCATGTATCGGCAAAATCATATGTGACTGATATGCTATTCCGCATATAACCCCATCCTACGTGCATTATGATTCAATAAAAAAATTACAATTAAAAACAACTAAGTCAGTTTTCTATTTAAATTACATTTTGCAAAAAT
Organism: Glossina brevipalpis; assembly: GCA_000671755.1. Lineage (NCBI taxonomy): Eukaryota > Metazoa > Arthropoda > Insecta > Diptera > Glossinidae > Glossina > Glossina brevipalpis. Next base: position 3,163 of record KK351302.1, on the reverse strand, counting down.
GTTGCGACACCCTACATAACTTCGTTAAGTGTTTTTTTTTTCTTTCAATTTTTATGTCAGTATTTCACTTTATTTTAGTTGTTGTTTTACTTCTTAATTTTTTTTATTATCATAATTTTGCTCTATTAAAATTTCCTACAACTAATTACTACTAATTAGGGAGCACATTGCTGTTGTTGCTGGCGTTATAATAATTGCCCGACAGTTATCATAAGATTACTTTTTTTTTTTGTTTTTTTGACTTCCTTCTCTTCCAGTGTATACCCCCCTCCGTATAACTCATAGTATAAGTTTATAAGTGTGACAACATTTTATAATATTTTGTTCATAAACGAAATAAAACAAGTAGAAAAGTTATAGACGTTTTAAGGCGAATATACGATATCCAGTATCTGAAATAAAAACGTTCAAAATCTTCACTAAACATGAACGTAAACGTGACCGTTGACTGTTTCATTGGTTAGTTTGAATCATTTTAATTAACTCTAAGGAATACTTGTATCAAATATTTAAAACAATATCTGTTGCAAACTGTAAGCTATAGTCCTTTTTTTTGCCTCTATTGTGTGTAAGCGCTCTACTACCTTCTCTTTCATTTGGATAATTTCGTACGAATTTTCTAATGGGATTAGTTGTAAATAGATCACTTATGTGTGTCTACCAAGTTAACTTATACATATTAAGTTTCAGTTTTGTAAGCTAAATTATGCTTTACGAAGCATTACCTTAAGAAAGGAATGAGAAGAATCCATATATGGACAAATCAAAGACGAAGGACCAAGTCCCAAAAAAAGAAAATTATCAAAAATATTTAACTTTCATGGCTTCTTTCAAAAATATTTCTTTCGGTGTTACAAACTAAAGGACGAATCTAATATATATTTTTTTTTTCTGCAATAATGGATACAAAATCAGGTATAGCGACGGAGACCTAGAAAGAAAGAGAAAAAGAGAAAGAAAAAAGAAATTGGTTTATTAAGACTTTTCTTTCTCTGCCGTTTGCATGGACTCTTAATGAATGCAAAGCGTCATTAAAATGAATCCTGTAACGTGAAAAAACATTCATCATGGTTACCTGGACGAGAAATGGACAAAAAGAAAAAAAGAAAAAAAAAGAAAAACAAGAAACAACATAAAGTGTAGGTGGTTAGATAGTAAAACTCTCTTTCGCAAGTATATTAAGTAGCAAATGAGAAAAAAAAAACTTATTTACTGATGATGAAGTAAGAAAATATTATACGCATTTAAAGACGAATTCAAGACACCCATTAAGTAAAGTAGAAATTAGATAATTTAAATAATATTAAATTTCTTGAAAGAGTTAGGCTGTAGATACAATGGAGCCGTGCTTGTATCCCCATGTCTGAAGGGCAAAAAAAAAACAAGCAAAATGCGCGGCTTCATTGTGTTCGTTCACATTGCTTTTCTTAGTATAAATGTGTAGGAATATAAGCGCGTTGTGTTTACAGCCTAAGTCAGCCTGAGTTAGACTCAGTAGTCCGCTTATGTGCACTTTTATTATAAATTCGAAGAATGAATTTCTTATGTGTAGGTTCAAAATTCTTAAGTTATTTAGGGCTTAACAGGCTATGTTTAACAGTTTATTCGAAAATTTCACAATTTTTGATCAATTTTAAAAGTTTCAAGAAGTGTCAAGTATCAAATTTTTAGATATATATTTAGATAGTTATGCGCTGCATTTGCGATATGGCTAAGGCCACATAGTTTTCATACTTATTGCAGAAATATACGATATCAGATACCGTATATTCGTAAGTGGGAATATTGGTTACGTAAACATATGTAAAGATCTTTTCTTCTACAGTTTGATCATGATTCAGGGCTTTCCACCTTAAGAAATTTCTATTATTTACATGGAATTTTGTATTTTTTCAGTTTTCACAATTTACTAAAAGATTTTTGTTCTTAATCCGACTTTGATTTATTAGCTTTTCTATAAAAAATTACAGATACTTAGGAAGGATTTATTCGTAAAAGTAAAGGATGTCTCAATAAGAATGTGCTATTTAAACTTTCTGTCAATTTTTTCACGTAAGTGGCAACTCTGAGATTTGATAGCTGCATGGATCATGCTAAGAGCCGCCAATTCATTCAATGGGTAATAGAGTGAAACAAAATGAAAGCCGGTTTTTTTTGAGAAAAGTCATCTTCACTGATGAGGCGTATTTTTATCTAAATGGCTTCGTAAATAAACAACACTGTCGAATTTGAGGTTCAGAATATCTTCACGTGCTGCATATGAAATATATGCATCCGAAACGAGCACTTGTCGGCAGCGGATTTTGATCAGGCGGCAGGATTGGGTCTTATTTTTTTGAAAATCTGGATGAATTTGTAGTGACGATGAACGGCATACGTTACGGGAACATGATAACATGATAACTGGGTTTAACATGTTGGCATGAATCTGAACGATATGTGGTTTCAATATTTTTAAAAAATCCCTCGCTCTTCACTGAATTTTGCTTTATATATAAGAATCGTTTTAAATAGAAAACTGCAACAAAGAGAAGTGATGAAAGGAGTTTTCACTTATAATTCTGTGAGGGCGGGGACGATTTTTTCCATGACCATAAATATTACAGTCCTCCATAAAATGAATTTAGAAAATTTCAGCCTTCTTTCTTTCATAATTTAAAAGTAATGAGCAAAAGCACATTTTAAGTGTTGTTGTGGGGGTGTCGTTTGACCGATTTGGCCTATTTTCTATGTCTATCTGCGTGCAAAAGATTCCAATATTTGTGCCAAATTTGAAGTCGAAATCTTATTCGTCGCGAGAGTGCCTGGATCGATTCAGAATTTCATACTAAATAAAAATATATATGCTTTATAGGGTCACCGAAACTTCCTTTTGGGTGTTGCAAAGTAGCACCCTTTGGTGGTGGGTATAAAATGCACTTTTTGTAGGCTGTTACACGATTTTCTTTTCTAAGAATAATTCACTATTATTCGACATTTACATGATTCTTTGATCATCATACTGTGAAAAAAAAAATAACGTGAACTTTCCATTTAACTATTGCGAGTACTATGAAGTCATTAAATTATTTTTTTTTTTTTTGGGTTTAGTAGTAGAGTCTTTGACTTCTATGTGGAGTTTCATGTTAATATATTCAATTGCTGCAGAGTTAGTTAGTAAATA
>KK351301.1:216132-226497 GCA_000671755.1 Glossina brevipalpis | reverse complement strand
AGTAAGTTGACTAATCTACCAAGTTAATAATTGATCAATTAAGTTGACTGATCCACTAACTTAATAATTGATCCAGTAAGGTGATTGATTCACAAAGTTAATTGATCCGTTAAGTTGACTGATCCACTAAGTTAATTGACTCATTAAGTTAAGCGATGCATTAAGTTGATTGATCCACTGGGTTAAGTGAATCACTAAGTAAATTGATCCCATAATTTGATTGATTCACTAAGTTAATTGCTCCACCAAGTTAAGTGATCCATTAAGTTGACTGATCCACTAAGTTAATAATTGATCCATTAAGTTGACTGATCCACTAAATTAATTAATTCGGTAAGCAGCTAATCCGCTAAGTTAATAATTGATCCAGTAAGTTGACTGATCCACTAAGTTAATAATTGATCCAGTATGTTGATTGATTCACTGAGTTAATTGATCCATTAAGTTGACTGATCCACTAAATTATTTGATTCATTGACTTATGTGATCCAGTAAGTTAATTCATCCATTAGGTTGATTGATCCACTACGTTGAATGATCCACTAAGCTGACTGATCCACTAACTTGATTGAATTATTCAGTTGGTTGAAGACTTAATAAATCATCGCATTTTGACGACTTCAATGAACCATAATTTTTAATTCGCAGTAAACAACACAAATCGCGTTCGAATAACAAAGTGTGCTGAAGAACGTTAAGATCAAAGATATTAGACTTTTCAGTGGAAATACCAAAAAACACCTAATGTGCTACCAAAGTTTTTCCCTTTTACACTACAAAAATATTTTAAATAATTTTTACTCATACCGGCATAGTGATATAGAATATTCTTGAAATTCCCTTTGTAATGTATGATTATAAAATGACCCAACAAATGTTAACTTTAACATGTATCAAAGCAAAGCCTATAAAGAAAACTCATTAGCCTGCTTTATATTTACGTCTCTCCTCCCAAAGACACACGATTTGTAAAATATCGTCTGCATTCATAAATAAAATTCATGTCAGTAGACAGAGATAAATTATAAAGATTTATAGATAAAGTTTTTTTTGCAAAAAACGACAACAGCAACTGTGTATAGGAAGAAGAAAATAAAACGGGAGCTACCGCATTACCTTACATTACATTACATTACATATGTAAGCGACAGAAACGCGAATAGGTAATTCCGCTTAGTCTTGAATATGAGAATGAGATACCATTGCATTGTTATTATAATAAGTATTGTGTAATGCATTGTAGTAACATATGAAATATGGTGATACGCATATAAAAGTGCCATATTTAGACAAAAGGATATGCTATACGTATGTGCGGTTCAATTGTTGCCACTTTTTCTGTTTAGTAGCATGTTTTTAATTTGTAGACATTTTGTCGGCTTTTGTTTGTTGTCTCAGCAGAATTTTTCATCCATTTCATTTAAATTTTTTTTTTTTTTTTGATTAGAGATACTCTTAAGGACACTGCAAAGCTTTAAGTATATAAAAGAGAAAACCCTTTCTTTTACATCTTACGGATCGCTTGTCTTTCAAAAATACATTTAAGTTGTAATTTGTGCTCACTAAGTGATGAGTCAAGTAGAATATACCGTTGGAAAGGGTATTGAAGAAGTACTTGACTTGGCCGCAGAGGCTTCCCAAATATTGCTCTTATCTTGCCCTAGTGTTTCCGAAAGCAACTTGATATAAGCTATACATCGTTGGAAAGAATATTCATGAAGGAATCACCCAATGCTAGTTCTGTTTTTACAGTAGTTGGTTTTAGCCACAGTGGACAGTTAAACTTCCTTTTTGAATGCCACATTTGACATAGTAGGAAACTTTTTTAATATATCAAATTTATGTCAAATGTTATCTAATTAACGAAAATTGATATTTTGTTTTTCATATTCGTTCAAAAAAGTTCCAAAATAGTTCCTTTTTAACTATATTTGATATAAATCCTTCCAAGACTTTGATTAACAGGATTCTGTTAATCGCTTAATAGAACTCTGTTAAAAGTTTTGGTTTGTGACTTTGCTAGTTATATTTAAATATAACTTCACACCCTTGAAAAAATAACCCTTTTTTTTATTCTAATATTTTTCTTGACGTCTTTCTTGAACGTTCAAGCACGAAAGTTGATCCCACAACTAATAAGTCAGTTTTTGTAGCTACTGGAGATATAGACCTGTCAAGTTAACGGTTCTAACAGTACGGGGATTTGTTGACTGACAGGTTAAATTTTACTAACAAAAATGATCGATTTTTTTCTAATTAGGTCGGGTCATGTTTACCAAAAAAAATAAGAATTTTTTGCAATAAATTTGACGAAGTTCTACAAAATTCTTAAATGGTTAACTTAACAATCTTTAGTAATTAAACTTGAATATATTTTTATATAGATTTACTAATATAAAAGATTTAACTATTTTCGACTTTTCGATTAAAACCTATAACATAAAACTTTAAAGAAATTAAGCAAACACAGTGAAGCGGTGAAGCATTAATATCAATATTAACCGTAGCAGGCCAGCGCACAAACTAAATTAATTTATATTAAATTGTGCGGATTAATGTTAATTGATTTAAATTTTCAAACCTAAGACTTCATTTACATTTCTATGAATCTATTGTAAATCACTAGCGTAGGTCAAGAATAACAAAAAACAAATTATGGCTAAAACTAATTAAATTATGGTTTTCATAAAAGAAGAAAAATCACCACAATCTTTCATATATATTATGTGGTTGTCATCATCACAATGAAATCGCAGCAACAAAGAAATTGTCAAGAACCATAATACTGCCAATAGCAACGAGCAAGTTGATGCTGTTGATAAAGATGCCGATAAGTTGCATTAATTATCACCTTGTTATAAGGCTGTGAAAGAAAAGAAAAAAAAAAGTTTACAACAACCTTGGCGATCAATACCATTTCAAGGAGTTGTTGCATTGTGTGAAACGCATTAATTTAATTTGCACTCGAAATTGAGGCAAAGTGTTGAAGTTTTCACTTATGCGCTGATATGGTAAGCAGGGCGAAAAGGAAAAGAGGTGTTACACACTTTGAGGTTGTGGTATGCAGGTATACATTGTGACAAGAAATACGCAACTTCGACGCTACTTGAAAGTAACACAGTGATGCCGCTAAAAATAGGTATAACAGAAAGAAAAAAAAATATTCAAGTTTATTCGAAACGATACTGAATAGATATTTTTTTGTTTTGTATGCCTATATATATAAAGGCTACGTGGAAGTTTAGAATTAATTTGTGAAGAATATAAAGGAATATTCTTGGTTTTATACGAAAAAAAAAAAAGTTAAACTGAATAATAACAATAATAATAAGAAAAAAGGGAAAAATAAATTATAGAGAAAAAGTCTTTACTCCATTCTGACCCCCTTTGCCTTTAATAAGAACAATCAACAGAACAATGTACGACCCTGCAAAGTCTTCACTTCTTGAAAATGAAAATTATACCTCGAATTAAACCTTTATAAATATGACAGATTTAAAGCTCTTCACTCTTCTCTTGATTGCTTCTATTCATTTCTTCTCTTCAAAAATAAAGGAATTATTTACTTTTTTTGCAAATAAAATTATTATGCTCATCTTGTTAGATAGAAATGACGAAACCGTTATTCGCTGCTCTTCTCATTGACTGAATTAATATCTTAAGAGAATAACATAAACTTTCGTTTTATCTTCGTTTACGATATGACCGAGTTTTAGAAACGAATTTAGCTGATGAAATGTCAAAAATAATTTCCCACTAAATGGGTTACGATATTTGAATGTGTGGTTTTAGTGTGTACAATAACGTAACAAATGTTTGCTAGCCATACAAAAAAAAGTAACTTAAAATATGTACGATATACGATATGGAAGATACGATATATGATCGATACATATATCTTAGTGTATAAATCAAATCATCGTATTACGGGTTTATGACGTACGATATGTAAGAAGCGATATACGATCGATTTATATATATTAGTGTATAGATCAAATCATCGTACTGTACATAATCTTATAAGGGTCTATGACGTACGATATGTGTTAATAACGATATAAGACCGATATATGTACTTTAATGTATGGACTAAATCATCGTGTTGTAGGTAATGTTACGTGGATATTACTTCAAGTCATGCGGATTATGATTTTCTACCCTTAACCCCATACGATAGTTTTAAAATAAGTTAATAAACAAGATTATTTATATATAACATCAGTTTTATTCATCGGAAGCCGACATTTTTATTGTTGGGTCCAGGGGAATCTTTACCGCAGACATTACGCAGAGGGACAAACGGACATGATTAAATCGATTAAATCGTTATTATACCCACCACCGAAGGTGAAGGGAATATTTCATTTCGTCATTTGGCTTGCAACTACCAAAAGGAAACTTCGGAGACCCCACAAAATATATATATTCTTGATCAGCATCAAATTTAGAATCGATTTAAGTATGTCCATCTATCCATCTGCCTGTGTAATGTCTGCGATAAAGATTCTTCTGGTCACAAAACTGAAAATTGGCAGAAATATTGGAAGTTCTTGAACGCAGCTTGGTAACGAAAATGGGCCAATTCGGTCCAAGGACGCGCCCACAGTACAACTGAGAACACCTCCGATTTGGAAGTAAAAAAATTAAGTTTTTGCTCATTACTCATAAACAATAGATAGAACTTCAAAATATTGCGCTAGCCATCCCGTAGCCTTTGCGCAAAAATGGAAGGGACCGATCACGCCCACTCGATACAACAGAATATTGAAATTTAATTCCTTTTGTGAAAATGTTTGTAACGTTAAGAAAGATGCTTCTGGAATCACATAGAATTTATACATTCTTGATCAGTATGAAATTCGGAACTCATCTAGACGTATCCATCGGTCCGCCTGTCCATCTCTCTATCTGCTTATTTGTGTAATGTCTGTGGTAAACACTCTCCAAGTCGCAAAAATGAAGATACCGGCTTCAAATTTGCCAGAGACATTGGAAGTTCTTTTACTACCACGTCCACCTATTAAAATTTAGTTTTTCACTTTTTTTTTTTTAAGATAAAGGTGGTAGGTATGAAAGGTTCGGTACGACCGAATATAATTTTCTCTCTTTTTTTTTTAAGAAAATAGAGTTGATAATTTTATTTGTTAGCGGTCGTCATTCTTTTTTAATTTAAGAATTTATTTCTTTGATCTAAATAAATAATAAAAATATTAATAATAATAAAAGAATAATAATAATTATAATAATAAGTAAACTAACCTTTAATAGATGAACATTCAATAGCATCACTTCGATATGATTTAAACAGGTCAAATAAATAAATAAATAAATGACCTTTAATTTCTTGAAAACTTACTTGCTTGCTCAATAAGACTAAAAATCGACCCTATACTTAAGATTCTAGATCTCTTATTTAAGACTTCAGCTGCGTGTGTGTGTGTGTGCATAGGTATGCTTGTGAATGTTTATTGTACTTTGAAGAATTTCCTAAAGCTTCCCTATTAAGGTAGTACTTTCAATGATATTTATTCAGTTGGGATCATGATGTTTTTTTTTTTTGTTTTATAAGCATAAGCAAATATTTTCTTACATATGTGTAGACATATACTTATTGCTGTTTACATCTTTGCTTCCTGCGTTCACAATTTGACTGTTTACCTACACTTTCTTGTAAAAGAATGAAGAGAGCATCACAACTAACAACTTAGAGCACAGAGTTACAATGTATGCATACAATGCAGCACACACAGTAGTATGTAGTTTAACTTAATCTAGAATTTTGTTTTGCTTGTTAGCAAAAGAATGTACTTTGTTTTCAAATCTCTGAAGTATTCATTTTCAATTTGTATCTTACGTTATAGTTAAATCTGAAAATTTAATAAATTTAATAAATTATATGAAGTTCCTTATGCTCATTATTATATAGTAAACACCGTTAAATTGTTTGATATTGAAAGAGCTTATGACCGTCGCTTAGTTTAAGTTCTTTTTTTAAGAGATCTTATTTTATTTATTATTATTAATCAGATAAAAGTTTTCTTTTATCCACTAGAATATTTTCTTAACCAATTACTGTAATGTGTTGCTATTTTCTATTCCTCTATATCTGTCTTTTTTACATTTGGTTTTCCAAACCTTGCGGAAAATATAATGCAATTTATCTGATTTACTAACTTTAAAGGTCAACTATTTTAAAGCCATAATTTAGAAGACATAAATTACTCGAACACAAATTGATTTTCGAAATTTAAAATAAAATAAAAGACGCTAGTTATCCGAGCGAAGATAGACGAAGTTGAATTGGTTTTCGAAATTTAAAATCAAGTTTGCTGCTCTCTATACAAATTTTTAAATTCTTAAACGTAATATCAACAAAAGGACCCAACGGCAGACACACTTAAGTGGATAACTAATTATTCTTATTACACTGATCAAGGTTCTATTGATTATAGAAGACCTTTGTAACGTAAACCTGGACAATTTGATAGTGATACGGCAATAAAAAAAAGAGAAAAATTGTCAGGTTTTGGTAATGGGACGATTGAATTCATTTTCTGAATCGATTTAAGTTTGCCCCTCTACCTGTCTGTTCCTCTATGTGATGTCTGTCTGTCTCTATATTTGATGTTTTCCTGTCCCTCTATCGGATGTTCGTCTGTTCCTCTGTCCCTCTCTGCCCCTTAGTCTGATGACTTTCTGTCTCTCTCTCTCTCTCTCTCTCTCTCTCTCTCTCTCTGAAGTCTGTCTGTCCCTTTCTACTGATATTTGTCCACGTAATTTTCTGTTCAACTCACAGATCGTAATTTCGACGAAATTTGATGTAATGAGTTAAGAACGAATTGAAAATGTATTTTATCGAGCCATTTTAACGATTCGTTTCCCATGTCACGCACCCTTTTTGAAAAAAGTATTTATATTAGAAACATTCTAATTTTTAACATATTTCGACAAAAATAAGTAGCACGTAACAATTTGATATACAAAATAAATCTGAAAAATTTGAATCAAAGGGAATTATTTGCTAAAACAACCTCTTATGTTCTTATGAAAAGTAAGTCTTTCTTATGATAAAAAGATCTAGTTTAAGATAAAATTAAAATTTTATGAAGCAAATCAGACTCTTACAGTAGATTTACATAAAAGGGAATTTTAAAAAATTTGGCTCAAGTATGCCTATTTTTTCAAGCACAGGCTGTGTAAAGGTTCTCATGAAAAGTATAAATAAAAGTATAAAGTATAAAGAGTTATGATCTTCAATACTTCATGGTGTACGGTAGTTCGTAATAGTAATTTGACCTAAAAACGAACTGCACCAAATTTGGATTAAATAAGTCTATTACTTGTACCCCGCCATATGTAAGATTTTTTATGAACACAAAGACTTAACAATAAATTCGAATTTTTGGTATTTTATGATAGATGGAGTTAAGGAATCAGAAGATCTTTGAGAACAGAAAAATTAAACTCTTTAAGTGTGTATGTAAAAGAAGTTGGTTCACTCTTTTGATACCCTTCTCTATGAGGGTTTTGATAAAAGTAACGCGTTTATATAAAAACTGGATATAAATTTTAGTATTTTATTACGAAAATAATTGAAGAATTCATTGTATTTACCAAAGTGGAATAAGATGTTTAACAGTCAGCCTTGTCCAACTATAAAGTTTTTAATTATTTTACTGTATTTTACTGCTAAGTTGTATATTATTTGGTGCCCTATTGACACTGTAAGTTTTGAATGATCTATGCTATGTACTTTACCGACCTGTTATTTTCAATTAAGAGCATGGTATTAATTTGATGTTTTTAAATTTTTGAAGTTTTTTTTTTTTATATTTTGCACATTTTTTAAAATTTGATCATTGCAATGATATTCTTATCTTAAGAGCATCTTTTTAGAAATGTAATTTTAATTATTTAGTAATTTGTAATTTGCTCGAAGAACCTTTTAGAAAACCAGGGAAACAACAGCAAAAGCAGTTATAATTGGGCCGACGATAGTAAAAGTAAGAAAAATGTAGGAAAACGTCATGGGGTCACGCATCAAAACTTTGAAGCGATTCTTTTTATTCAACATTTGCATACGATTATTATCAGCACAAAAAAAAGGAAGAAAATCTAATACGAAAAGGAAATGAATATTTAAATAAAACAAAAAAAAAAAACGAAGCATCAAGGCGCTTAATGACCCAGGAAAATAATGAGCATTTTTGAATTAGAGCAGGTTGAATAGCAACTATATACAAACATGCGTATGATAAAATAGAAGGTCTTTCAAAAGCTTCCTCTTACGTACGTACTTATATAACGACCTTTTGTCCTTACCTTTCTATATATTTATATACAAATATATATATATATATATATATATATATATATGCATATATATATATTCTCATGCATATTATCGCAAGTAAACGTCTGGTGTACACTTTTACTAGACTGACAATTAGTTTACATAAAAATCTTTTATACGATGCACTCTCATCAAGTCATTTAATGCGTAACACCGTAATGCTGTAATACTGTGAATAAAGGTTAAGTTGAGTGAAAAATTAAATTTGAAATTTATTTCATTTCAAATTAAAATCTTAGTCATTTTCTCTTCTTTCTCGTCGTCCGTCCGTCCGTCCGTCCGTCATTCTTGTTCTTACTCGTTTTTGTTTATGTCTGAATAAAAACATCATTAGGATGATGACTTAAACTTGGGAAACGTACTTTATTTTCCTTCTGTTTTTTTTTGTTTTTGTTTTTTTTTCAAGTTTTTATGGCATACTTTCTTTTTTAGTTAAATAAAAATCCTAAGATTGCATTAAAATCTAGATACCTAAACATATAAACTTAAAAACCTACTTGCATCGTTTATTAAAGTATAGATAATTACCGGTAGTCTTTATATTCGTTCCTTTCTCTATTATCTCTATTATCCTTTTTTCCCCTATAATTCTGTTTTTTTTAAATTCATGTTTGGTTTTAATTTCGTCGAAAGATTTTAGAGAATTGCTCAACGTAAATAACGTTTGCAAAGTATGTATTTTTTATTTTTATTTGTGTGTATAGATATAATCAGATTCATGATCCTTGTAACTTGCTATTAAAGGAAAAATTCTGTTGTCAAGAATTTGTATAAAACATGTGCTCATACAAAAAATCGTTCGTTTTTCCAGCACTTGTCTACCGTTCTACATAACGATTTGTAGTTTCGTCTGTAGTTTAAAAAAAAAAAGAAGAAACTTTAAAAATTTAATTGCTTAAGAAGACTTTTCTCAATTGGACCAAAATCCATCGCGTCAAGAGGCAGACGAAAAAGGCAAATATTTAATAGGTGCTGGGGCTTTAATTTCGGTCATTTCTTCTCTTGAAAAAGCCATTTATTGAGAGAAATTGATACAATATTTATTAATCAAAATAATTTCCAGCATTTTTTGAAACCTTTTCCCATGTTTGTGGCAACGTGGCGATGCCGTGACAGACGAACTCGCGATCTTTTGAAGTTATCCATGAATCGATCAATTTTCGGACTTCTTCAATTTTTTGAAACAGCCTGCCAGGCAAGCCAGAGTGTATCGATCTGAATAAATGGTAATGAGAAGGCGCTATATTTTATGAGGACCAAAGTCGGAATTCGTTTTGGACCCAAACTTTAGACTAAGTTTATAGTACGTGTTGTAGAATTAGGTTAAGTACTTTAAGTTTATAGTAGAATTTGAATAATAATTCAAATGTAATTATAACTATGTTATGTAACAGAGATCAATGGGTTGATTGGCAACGCCATGTGAGAGAAAAGGGAAACAAAAGGTAAGACTATGAGGAATAGATTACGTCCTACCATATTGCCTTGAAGCTTGTAAAATGGAAGCATTCTGTGCTCAAGACATTATAGTGAGTAGTAATAAAATAGAGATCATAGAAAATACATTAAGAGTATGCTTCCACGTAGTAGCGCAGTGAAAAAGTATATATGAATTTTCTTATAAGGACTCTGGGAACCGCTGAGGTATCCTACCTACACATAATATAAATATACATATATATACATATATATTTAAATACATATTGAAATATAACACAAAACCATCGCGACCGCCTCCACTAGATAATACTTATTAAAGGAAACGTTCTCGCATCTTTTTCCAATGCACCATACAAAAATAAACAAAATCAAAAATATTTAATATCACGATCCTTTTTAGCAATAAAAGGAAGCTGATCGCTGAATAAGCAAATTTTAAGAATCAAAAATATCGCGATCGTTCCCATCAAAAAAAGGACGCGATCGCTGAATAAGCAAATTTTAAGAATCAAAAATATCGCGATCGTTCCCATCAAAAAAAGGACGCGATCGCTGAATAAGCAAATTTTAAG
>KK351301.1:182556-213858 GCA_000671755.1 Glossina brevipalpis | reverse complement strand
ACGGAATTTTCGATTGAGAAAGTGCATCCAAGTTGTCAACAAATTGAAGAGTAGTTAAAAAATATGAAAACACTGGTTCGATTATAGATAGTAAGTCTTCTTAGCATTGAAGTACCTATCAGTCTCTTGAAAATAGTGCTGCTGTAAGCTAGAGTGTTTACGAAAACCTGAAAATATCAATTCGGCATCGTTCTCGAAGGCTTTAAATTTCACGAAGTACAACTTTGGCGAAAACCTTCCTACGCCTTCACCAACAAAAATATCACAAATAGATCTAAATGTAAGATCACAATTAATATCTAAATGGAAAGTCCAGTACATAATGCCTTTTAAATCTTCTTATCTCATACGCATATTGCCAAAGGATTGTCATGTCTACTAAGCCTCAGTCTGAGAAGTTATTTTGAAGAAAGCCATTGAATTAGATTTTTAACATAAGGAAGAATATCCAGATCATCATGACCAATTTTGCTGCGAAATGACCCGCAAAGCATTAACAATTAGGCGAAGAGTCTTAGATTGATATTTTTGAATATTAGAGTTACTAGCCTACGTACTACACAATTGCATGCTGTACTTCCAAATGGTAAAATTATTATTGCTCTCACATATATTGTCTTTATGTTTAATATCGCGTGGACTATTAAGGAAAGGCTACTCTTTTCCATTGTAGTAAGTGGAATGCCTAGTTTGTGTGAATCTGCCCGAAATAGAGTTTTTAAGTTTCTTTTTAAGAAGCTGCTGATATACCGAACATCTTTTATAATTGACCGGGTAGCTTTGCCATTAAAATACATTTTAAAAGGAACATCGCTACTTTTAGTGCAGTAGTGAGTTGAATGGTCCAAAACATTTTTGTGTAACCAAAATCTTGATACCGATCACGTTAAGAGGTGTCTTTGGTTTTTATAGGAACTTCAACTGTAACGAAACCACGGTTAAAATATTTTAAACCTTGTATTTTTTTTACTATCTAAACTTGGTTCCCGAACTACATGAAACATTAGTAGTGGAATTTTAGTGAATCTGCGATATATATAGTATGGTATACCAAGTAGTTTTTGTGCCTGTAACATAAGTATGGATAAGACGTAACTTTCCGCCATATTTGCGTGAATATATGATCACCGAATCGTTACTGTATTTCTCAAAGTTAAAGGAGAAAGGGAATGAAAGCGAATTAAATGGGAAAATCGAATAGAAAATGAAAATCGAATAGAAATCAAATGGTAAAGAAAATAAGAAGAAGACGAAGAACAGTAAGAAGAATAAGAAGAAGAAGAGGAATAAAAATAAAAAAGAAGACGAATAAGAAGAACAATAAGAATAAGAAATAAAAGAAGAGGAAGAACAATAAGAAGAAGAAGAGGAAAAACAATATGGAGAAGAAGAGGAAGAGGAAAAAGAAGAGGAAGAAGAAGAGAGTTGTTAGGAAGTGCCACTAGCAAGTTAGTATATGTGAGTTTAAACCCCGTTATGGTAGAGTCAATAAGAGCGTATATGATCTGTGGGCCGTTTACCATATGCTTTAAATTTATTTACCTATGTATGAAGATCAAAGTAAATTAATAAATATATACGTAGGCTTGCTCCTAATTTGGAACATTTTAAACGTAAAATTCCTGGAAATAAACTTTGAGGCTAATGTTTACCCAAAATCAAATTTGTTCATATATGGTTTACCTGTTGTGTTCTCCTATTCCTCAAAATAATTTTATTTCATAACACAAATTGAAAAAAAAGCCACGGGAAATGGACAAAATATTTTCAATAATAAAGATATAAAGATTTTACTGATCAAACTGTCATCTTTCCCTCAGCCAAGAGCAAAATATATCGACAGTCTCCAGAAAATAAAAAAAAATAAAAAATTTCGCATCAATATTTATATTATTTAGAACGATTTTTTGCTGGGACCGGCAACATGAGCAATAACATCATTAAAATTATTTATTTGTATTATATAATGAATGCGTAATGATGTGATTTCTTTTCTACATAAACATACTTAAGGACGAAGACACGAAGAGAAGAGACAAAATGTAAAAAGAAACAAAATATTCGGGAGTTTTATAAGTTTTCGTCGTTTTTTATTTTTATTTTTTTAATTTTTATAAAACATTAGAATATAATCAGAATAAAATTTATATGAGAATACATCCATCCCATCCGTATATAAATCTTTTTTTTTTTTTAATTTGTAAACGTCGTTTTGGCAAATATTGTGCTTCATGCAGCTAAAGCTCGAAACGGAATGTAATGAATTTTTGTGGTTTTAGATTTTTATGTAAACATTGACAGTAAATGTAATAAAACTTGGAATCGTTTGCTCAATGTACAAAATATACAATGAATGTTGAGAAAGTTTGTCATTAAGTTCTTAAAACAGAACCATTCATTCAACATGCACTGTTATCGGCAAGATTGTCTTCGACCTTTCGATTGGTCGGTTTTTGTGCATGAGTCTGAGAGTGTGCTTGGTTTTGCCGTTAGACATATTTTCAAAAATATTTTCTGCTTTTTCTGCATAATATTTAGACAAAGACAAACGAAAGTTTCCTATTGCGGCTGATAATTGTTTATGATCGACCACGAGTCTTTTAACGGGTTTCGTTCGTTATTCTTTTCGATGGTTATACGTTTAGAAACTAAATCCAATGAAGATCGGATACTGTTGGCGTACTCGTTGTCATCATCTCTTCGTCTTATTGTCTACATCTTTCCCTTCCCGTTGAAAAAAAAAACATTGTTACGATACGCATGAGCATCATAGAGAGCTTCGCCAAGCAAGGGGCTGACATTATTATGCTTAACCAAATTATATGATTTTTGCTAAACACCAGATAATTATAAGGTTGCTTGCGGAGTTCACTAGAGAACGAACGCGTCATTTCATTTATGTGTTTCATAATATACGTAAATAAATTTTTAGCATATGATTGAAGGTACCCAATACCTTTGGCTTTGTTGGCTTCTTTACCAAGTGTACGGTAAGCGCAGGGTTTGAACTCACATGTGTTGACTAAGTAGTGAAAATATATTTTTTTATTATATACCAGCATCAAATATTGAATCAATGTAGACATGTCTGCTCGTCTGTCGATATTTAGGAAACATTTTTTCGATCACCAAAATTAAGATATTGCTTTCATATTTGGCAGAAATATTGGAGATTCTTGCAGATAGGCTGGTACTGAACATTTATGAACTATTTATATATATATAGATAAGAGATTAAGTAAAAGCTTAATATAGACGGACAAAGATTACTCAATAGAGTCACAATCTAAAAGCGATCAAGAATTTATGTACTTTACGGAATCTCTGATGAATACATTTCTGGAAGTAATAGACAGATAAATCAATTTAATATTTTGCTAAATTTGGACGATAAATATAAAGATCGTTTAATAATGACATTTGCTGGGCTGCTTTGGAGAATGTCTGACGTCGGAAAAAGAAATGAATATAAAGAATAAGAAAATTTTGTCCCAAATATTCTAAGTAATCGATTGTCGGATTGGAGATATATAAGATTTGAGACGTCTTCCAAATTATATATGGACGAATGAGGCCGATTTGCGGAGCGGATATCTTGTATAGAAAACGAAAAGGAAAAGCGTAAAAGGAACAAAATGAAAACCTTCCTAACTTATGAGACAACCTAATAATTCTCGTTATACGTTCACGTGGCGAACGAGAGCATTGCTCTTTTCTAACTTCATTAGATGTTTGTTTATGAACACTTTGATTTCAAGGAAAATCAATAATATTTTTGCATTTTATTCAGAAACGTAAAATTATAATAATATACTAAAAAGAAAAGCTTTATGGTAAACTAATAATTTGAAATAATTTTAAGTATAACAAGCAAAAAAATTATATTCGGCTTTGCCGAATCTTTTGCATCTACTATCTTTATTTTAAGTAAAAGTTAAAAAAAACTACTTTTTAATAGGTGGGAGTGGCAGATTTTTTCTATTTTTATGGAATACTGCGGGAATTTTTATTGTATAGTCTATGAGTAGTAGAGCAAAACATCCCGAAAACAGAGGTGTTTTCAACTGATTCTATATATTAGGTATGAGCTGGGATCCATTTGACCCATTTTCAATAACAACCAGCATACAAGAACTTCCAATGTTTTGAAGCCGAGTAAAAAGATTCCCACAGACATTACACAGATAAGCAGAAAGACAGATGGACAGACGGATGGATTCCAAATTTCATTCTGATGAAGAATGTCTGCAATGGAATACCATGAAAATTTTTATTGCATATGTAGTGTATTGTGTGGACAGTAGAGCAAAATACCTAGAGAACAGAGGTGCCTTCAGCTGATTTTATACAGTAGGTGTGACCTGGGACCAATTTTTGATCTATTTTCAACACCAACCTGCGTACAAGAACTTCCAATGTTTCAGCTAAATTTGAAGCCGAGCAAAACGTTTACCACAGATATTATATAGATAAGCAGAAAGATAGATGAACAGACGGACAGACGGATGCGTCTAGGTGGATTCCAAATTTCATACTAACGAAGACTATATGCACTTTTTGTGGTTTTTGGTTGTGGTTTATGGCATTTTTTTAATGTTACAAACGTTTTTCTATTATACCGAGTAGACGTGGTCGATCCTTTTCAGTTTTGCACAAAGGCTTGGCGATAGCTAGCGCAATAAATGTGGAAATATTTATAGATTTATCTGTTCTGAATGATGATTAATAAGAAAAAATCGAACTATTTTTCGAAAGCAGTGGTGTTCTCGGTTTACGTTGTACTGCGATCGTGTCCTTGGACCTATTTGGCCCATATTCAATACCAAACTGCGTACAAGAACTTACAATATTTCTATGAAATTTGAAGCTGATATCTTTATTTTTACGACCGAGGGAATCTTTATCACAGATATTAGACAGATGGACAGAGAGAAGGAAGAAAAGGCGAACAACATCGAAATGCTTAAATCGATTCTAAATTGAATGCTGACCAAGAATATACTTTATATACCTTGTGGGATCTCTGAAGTTTCTTCCTAAGCATTACAAACAAAATGACACAATGAATATACTCACCTCAACTTCGGAGGTGTTGGGTAAAAAAAATAACAAAAAATATTCGAAAGAAAAACAAATCAAAAGAGTATTTTTTTTCTAGCTATAATTATTGTAATCAAAGCAATTTTTATATTTATTGCATTTTCTTTTCCGCGTTTAAACCTAACTTATTAAAAAAAAAAAACAAAAAACTTCATTCATTTTCTTGGAAATGTTAAACACTCATTTATTATATTTTAGACTTTAAAAGCACATTTGAATAGGGAATTACTCTACGACTAGTCGGGTAGAAAAATCCAGTTTTGAAGAATTAAATCAGAGTTTATGTTTTCATCTCAATTCTTATGAAAGAAAAATGAACAAAACATTCTAATACTACGTGTACGGCTACATGGACCATGAATCTCAAACTAAGCAACAACAATATGATGCATACAGTTTAGGAAAAGTTGCGAAAAACATTTGCAAATGTTTCATAGAGTAGCAAAAAAAAAAAAAAAAATTAAAGCTTGCACACCTTCATCCTGCGGCTGTGTATCAAAAACCATATTCTTTTCCCTTGTCAATAATATTTTAATATATTTTTTCGCATTTTTTATATACAGGTATATATATATAAAATGGAATATAAAATGAAAATGAAAACGAAAATGAAAACAAAAATAAAAACAAAAATAAATAGAACGCAAAAAAAAATATTATGATAACATTGGTAGGAAAAAAAACATATATATTTGAAAATCAAGCTTAGTTTCCTTGATTTTAATAGAAAAAAAAAAAAAAAAATTAACGACATTTTCTCATATTTAGTTATTCAACGAAATACATGTTATATGGCTTGTGCCATTTTCAGTTGTTGTGTTTTATTGTTGACATACAATACAGATACTAAATATTTTTCGTTAGCAAGCATTTTTTTTTTTTTTTTTGGTCCATTCCAACCGTCATTTCAATCGCACTAAATGAACAATTGTATGCAACAATCAGCATCAACATCATTTAAAAATAAGTAAGAAATTTTGTGTTCATCTTTAGCCGAATTTTTGATACTTACCTTCTCTACAAAAAAAAAAAATGGTCTAAGGGAATTTAAGTTTCTTCTTTTTTTTTTTTTTTAATATCAAAACCATATCTACATGAAACTTTTTGGATAATTTTGTTAAAACATTTTTTGACAAATTCTTTTTCACTTTTTATAAAGACTCAGAGTATGAAATTTGTTTACTTTATTTTCATTTCGAAATTTAATTTTCAGAACATTAAAGCAACTTTTCCATTACAAAACCGAAGGATTAACTATTTTACCACTGCAGCTAAGAGACATTAAATTGTCTAAATTGATGTATAATACATGGACGATTGACAATTCCGTTGACTGCTACTTGTGGACATTACAAATCGAACGGACAATTTAGTAGAACATAAGTTCAGTGAGGGATATAAAAAATGGAAAATGAATCAAAAAATGTATTGTTTCCCTCAAAAAAAAAAAAAAATAAATAAATAAATAAATAAAAAAAAAAACCTTTATAAGTAAATTTGTGCGCAAATGTATGAAAAATCCAGATGTCTGTTAACGTTTTAAGCATGATTAGTGAAAAATATTAGATTTTTTTTTTATTTTTTTTTTTTTTAAATAGAATCAAAATTTTTTCTTAATAATTTTGATGACTGTTAAGTTCAAAAATATTTTTGTAAAAAAATTTTTAAATATTAGATTTATTTTTTTTTTCAACATAGAATCAGAATTTTTCGTTAATAATTTCGAGGACTGTTAAGTTTAAAAACATTTTTACAAAAAAAATTTTTCAATTTTTGCACTAAAATTTTCGATGTTTTTCTTCTTCTTTTCAGAGAACTTTCTCGCTTCTACGTTTACTTGTATTCTATATTTAAAGTAAGGTAAGTTATTATTTTATTATAAGACAGCGTAACGAAAACTGCTCATTTTTGAACACAAACAAAGTAAGTAAAAAAAATACTTGAAATCTCTCAGAATTATATTGGGTGATATGTGAAGTCTTCGCGGGTTTTGGCCACTGTAGATGAAGTTAATGTTTATATATCTGGCAGGACTTACCTTAAGAAGTCTCCGCTTATACCTTACCTTAAGAAGTCTCCGCGTATAAAAAACATTGCCTAGAGGGCTGGTCAAATTGGATGATAAGTTATACCTTCGCGGTTTTTTGCCACCAGATGTTGTCGATACCTATATATCTGGCAACACTTATTTGACTGTCTCAAACGAACATCTGGTTAAAAGGTGACATTTCAGCTTAAATTTTTCGTACAGATAGTTTTCGAATTCTTTGCTCGCGTATAAATTTATATTGATTTGGAAAAGAGTAAAATATCTGAAGAAATTGACGAGTTGATATTTTTTTACTATAAAAAGAGAGAAAACGCTGCAAAAGCTTGAGAAAAATTTGCGTAGTGAAAATTCTATGACTGAACGAAGACGCCCGGATTGGTAGGTTAGCTTCGCTTCGGAAAATTGCATTGTCAAAGATTCAGCTCGCTTTTATCGGCCAGTCGCTGAATAAGTCTATTGAAATTGCGCAACTGGTGGGGCAAGATGGGCACGCAAGCTATCAGGAAATAGCGGAGGCACTAAGAATCGCCTATATAACAGTTTGGAATCATTTGAAAAGGGTTAACTACAAAAAAAAAATTCAAAAATGCACCAATAAACCGCGGAGACGTAACATATATCAATATATAATTAAAAGCACGCGGTAATCTAGACCATATACGCCTTTTTTGATATCTTTTATCGACTTTGGCGTAGTAGGTTTTGAACTCACGTAGGCTGACTTGTCGGTTTTAATATTTTTGTTACGAAAGGGAATTTGGAAAGGAAATTTTGACTGGCGCGGAGACAACATATAGCAGCGTAAAATCGAAGTCACGCGGTTACCCTTTTTTGATATTTTTTATCAACTTTACCGCAATTTGGATTTGGACCCACCTAGGCTCACTTGTTAGGGGTAACATTTTTGTTATGAAAGTGAATTCGGAAAGTGGAATTTTAACTTCCTTGATCCGTACTTGCTCCTTTTCTTTTCAAAAAGCCGCAGCGACATAACATATCACTCATTTTTCACTACAAATTTTATTAGCGAATTAATTCTAATATCGAAAGTGAGACATTCAACCCTTTTGTTTTGTAAGTTATCATATTCCCCGGTCGATTAAGAGGGTGTTTCGGACTTATTGATTTAATCCTAAAAATATTTCCGATTTTTAAAAGAAGAATTAAGAATTAAATAATTTCGTCATTCAACGTTAAGATCACATATCTAGAATAGACTCAGAATCTCACATGAGATACTTATTCTTGTAGGTATAATAAAATGGATGACAAAACTAACACACCGATACTCTACGATAATGCATGTAAAGAGAAAAACAAACGCAACGGCAACATGCCTGCATACATATTTATAATTGTTCATCAGCATATTTGTGTGTTTTGTGTCCGGCTGGTTAGATGAGAACATTTACATTTCACTCGTACTGATGTAGAGAATGGTTTGTCTGATAAAAATGTATGTCTATAACCATCTGTGCTTTTAGTGACAATTTAACAACTCAGTCATATTTTATATTTCGGAATGAATGGCATCAAAAATAAAACAAAAAAAAAAGACAAAAATAAAACAAAATCAACTGCATCAACAAAAATACCACAAATATAATACAGTTTAGACACACACTGTTTTAGACGTGAATAACTTTTGTGATTTATTTAAGACTTTTCACAAAAAAAAAAGAAAAATAAAAATAAAATTGACTTTCCCGAACGCATGCCTGCGCATAAGCCTAAGTACTGAGGTGTAATGAACAGTATTTAAATGAAATATTTTTCAAAAAAAATGAAAAATTCTCAAATGAAATTTAAAAATCTTAGAAATCAAAAATTCTAAAAAAGTGCTTCAAAGGTATATAGAAGAAATTCTTTAATAAATCAAGTATAGCTTCAGATTGTGTTAGATTGTGTTTAAAGGTGACCTTATGAAAAATGATTTTAATTCCTCTTCCATAATGGATTATACTCAAGGTACTACCTGCAACTTTTGTGGATACCATAGACAGATTAAACTCACCATAATAACAAGCAGTGTCTTTCTCTCTCAGTACATATGCTGGTGGTATGCTCATGAAAGGACTTAGAATGTGATTATTGTTGGTGTTTTTTGCACCCACATATCTTGAGGGAATTTTAAATGTAGTCAAAGCTTCAAGCTTTTTATGTAAACCAAAGAATGTTTTGTCAAAGCCTACGCTTGCTTTCCTGAAAGACAAGAAAAATTCTAAAATAACTTCATTTGATGGCACATAGTATGTTGATGATATAGTTTGCTACAATAATTTACGATAAGAGAAATTCCAAATATTTCATTATGTTCTCTCAGGCTTATTTCACCATCTTTTTATAAATAAATAAAATTCGAAAAAATTTTGGCTTCTTCGCGAATCAATAACACAATTATTATTAGGGACCTTTGCGAATTCATAAGTATTATACAATTTCCCATTGATGTCTTTTCCATCTAAGAAGATAGTAGGTTGAGGAAAAAGGAATCAATTATTTTTTCGGTAGATGTTTGGAGCGATCGTTATCGCGTAAAAAATATCAGATTAACGATACTTCGGAAAATTGTAATTTCTCACTAAAAAAACCTTTCGCGTTACAGGGTGTTAAAAATGGAAGCCAGCAAAATGAAACTTTGATTCATTACCCAGAATTTTTTTTTGATGAAGGCGAATATGCAAGCCAGAGTTGCATATGGCTTGTGTAAGGTCTTTACGGTCCCTATACTGTACTGTACAGCCAATTATATGTAATCTTAGTTTCATCAATTCTGTTCAGGAATTTTGGATCTTAAAGTTACACCTTGCACTGGTAGACCGTTCGTTGAAAATGTCGATAAAATCACAGAAATTATAAATGTGGAGCAGCATGTTAACCGTCGCAGTATTGCGCAGGAGCTAAAGATGAACCATAGAATAGTTTCAAACCATTTGTACAAAGTTGGATTCAAAAAAAAAAAAGATTGATATTTGGGTGCCACACTAATGAAGGCAAAAAAATGGGACGGATCGAATTGCCAAGTGCAAAGCCTTGGCCAAGCGGAATGAAATCGAAGCATTTCCTAGACGTATGGTGACCAGGGATGGGAAATTGGTCACAAACGAAAACATTGAGCGAAAACGATTGTAGTCGAAGCGCGGTTTAGCGGGACTAACGGCCGGATAGAGTCTGCTGTTCATTTGTTGGGACTCGAAGAGTCAAAAACCGGAATGTTTGAACCCAGCGACTGACCAGACACGCTCGGAATTGGCCCAAAGGAGAGATGTTGCGTTTCATTAGGACAACGCCAGGCTGCACACGTCTATAATAACTCACCAGAAACTCCGGAAGCTTGGTCGGGAGGTTTTGACACATCTGTTATAGAATCTGAACCTGTTACCAAGCAATTACCATGTTTTTCTTCCATTGCAAAACCTCCTTAATGATAAAAAATTGCAATCAAGAGAAAATTGTGAAAATCGATAACAATCAATCGTGAAAACTTTTTGCCAATAAGGACTGAGACTCCTATGAGATAGGGATACCTTTAAAACTGGAAAAAATTATGAAGCAAAATGGTGCACAAATTTTGAAATCCAAGACTTGTTAAATAGAGCCTTGAAATCCACGTAAAAATTAACAGATTTCTTTTCCCCCAACCTAATATATTAAATTTAGTAAATGCTTGCAATGCATGGAACTACACTTTCCCAACTCTATAAACAGCTAATTCACTATTGGGTTAAAGAGTAGAATCTTCTTTTTTCACTGCTCATGAGAGAAAAAATTGTTGGGATTTTTCAAAGCTTTGCCTAAAATATCAATTTTCATCTTCAAATTTTTGTTTTTAACTCCAGCAAGTTAAGTTGGGATATCAAGTACGATTACAACTTACCAGAGAGTGATAAAAAGACGTGAACTTTTCAATCTGGCTCTCTCATATTCTCATTCTCTATTCTCTCATATTAATGTGCGAATGAAAGCATTTCCCATTGAGGTAAATATGTTCACGCTTGAAGTAAATATCGTAAGTAAGCTTGACATTTCGGAGCGCTTGTTATAAGCAGTGAGTTTCAAAATATTTGGTTGGAGACCGTTACAATGATTTCCTCCAATGTTTCTCCCACATAAACAAACTCTATTTTCTTTTCGTTCTTTTGTATTATATTTCAAACGCAAATTGGTAGACTAAGAGTTGTTGCTTTCCTTTGCCTAGAAGTTGGTATGCTTTCTTGTTTCTTGTTTCTTCTTGATTATTATTATTTTTTTGTTTTGTAATAGAAACGGTATTTTTGGTTTTTAGTTAACATGTATTTCTTTTACTTTGAGGTTTTCTTTATTGTAATTTTGTTCACTGGTTTATATATCCCCATAAATACTCATATTACAAGGGCATACTTATACTTGGGCCTATATACAGGTGAAATTGGTCGCATATATATATATATATACAAAGAGAGATATTTACAAGGAGTGCATTCTTATATATATTTACGGTTAACAATCCGAAAAGTTTTGAGTTTTTAATTAAAAGCAGCTCAACACCAATTCTTTACTTTCACATCTACGTATAATGTTTTTTCTATGTTTGTTTGTAAGCTCTGTTTTATTTCTGTTTCTCTTATTACGTAGGATTTTGTTTGTTAATACTGTCTATACAAGTTGATGAACTTAAATTCAAAATTTCCTCTGAACATGCTGTCGTAGTAGTAGTTAGTGATTATTGCATTGAAATCTTTTGTATATTTCATGTCGTCTTTTCCTTGCTTACTTTTTTTTTGTAGATAAAGTATTAAATGTAGAAAAGTAAAGTTAGTAATCAATTGTATATTTGACATCGATAAAATGAAGGTGTAATAAGTTTGCCTTACACTTTGAGACATTTAGCGTAAGACTTTCACTAGAATAGCCATATTAGTCTGTCGTCTCCCTTTTTGGAACTTTCGAAGAAGTTTGCACGCGGTTTCAGCGTAAATTTTCCCATATTTATAATGAATTTTTACAATAATAACGCGTTTTCCTTCGTTTTATATACGGCTCCATTTTTAATAATCGGAAAAATTATAGGTGACAGCTGTCAAATTTCAGCAAAATTCAGCAGCAAAGTTTTTAAAAGACTTGTGAATGGTATGTCGACATAAAGGAGACTTACCATTTACAATCGAACCAGTTACTTTACATTTTTTGATCACTTTTCGAATTGTTGACATATTAGGTGAGCTTTCTCGACCGCCAATTCCGTAAAGTTTACGAGCGGTCTCAGTATAACTTTGCACATTTTCGTAATGGGTTTTCACAATTATAACGCAATTTTCTTTGGCATAGCGTTCCGTTTTTAATAATCGGAATATTGATAGACGACGTCTATCAAATTTCAGAGTTACCACTTGTATGAAAAAAAGATACACAAAATTTAAAATGTGTACCCTTATTGAGACAACCTTTGTATTATTTTTAATAGATACACTTTTTTAGTTTATCATTTTCTACCGGTTTGAGCTCTATATGCTTTAAGGACATAACACAGACTTGTAAAAATTCATACTTACGTGTGTTGTTTTTTTTCTAATTTGCCGAAAACATATTTCGTCTTTCCCTGAGTTTCATTATGTATAAAATGCGACATTACAAGGGACTTACAATTTAACATCTGTTTCGTTTAAGAAGAAAAAATTCTTTTTACTAATTTCTCTTCAATTGGGGAGCCTTGTTAGGAACCCTTGAAGTACTCATCTTCACTTACTCCGACCTGACAACGGGAGCGGCCCGTTGCGGTAGTTTCGTGGTGGTTTTGGTTAGCCCAAATCGCGGGAAGAGTCAGGTTGCTGGCTCGAATGTGGAGTTGCATTGCAACCGGGTGCCTGAAACATAGAAAGTCAGGTTTTAGATGGACCTCGCTCTCACCAGGGATAGGGACAAGTCCCATAATCGTGGGAAGAGTCAGCTTGCTGGCTCGAATGTGGAGTTGCATTGCAATCGTGTGCCTGACCCATAGAAAAGCAGATGTTTTAAATGGGCCTCGCTCTCACCAGAGGAGGTACACGTCCTATACCGTGGCACCCTGGCACTCGGGGACTAATCATCCCCGGGGCGTTAAGTGTGCGTTTTCCCACTTCGTGTACCATCGGGCACCATGGGTTTAAGACTTCACGGAAGGTCACACGTTGAATTGACATCTGTAGTTCTTCTCCCACGTGGATTCTTCCAGTTGAATTATTATGAGATCCACATTTAATCACACCCAATAATCAAACAAACATTAAGTTTTCATAAAATTCGACATTCGACAAAAGAGACAAGTGTTGTGTATCAAATATTTCAGTTTATTTCACATATAAACTTTTTGTTTTCATAATAATTCTTAAGAATACTTCTAAATTTAAAATTTTTAACAAAACAATTTTAATTGTCTAAAATACCTTAGATATTACGTTATATACATTCTTAAGTTCATTTGAATGTTATGACAAAGAAATATAACTTCAAGTATACTTAATACGGTTTCCACATTCGTTCACATAAAATAATCATAAAATGTTATGAGAGAACATATAAGCAAACGTCATTCTTATGTAGTAGATGCTAGCTAGCTAGCACTTAACAAAGAATGTTACATTACTTGAAGCAGAAAGAATTAATTGAAAAGGAAGTCACCATTTATACGTTCAAACAGGCTTCACACAGCCAAACTTAAATGCTTAAAATTTTTCATTGTTCTGGTAAAAATCAGAAAAAAATGCAATAAAAAACAGTTCATCATCATTCTGAATTGTCAGAAAATGTCACGTAACCTTTGACTACCGAAATTACTATATTTACAGAGAAGTTTACATTGCAGAAATATGCACTAGAAACCTCAGGAACAGGATTTAGTTTTTTTTTGTCAGGCTGTCTTTAGTTCTATATATCTGTCCGTCTGTCCTTTAGAATTACGATTAGGACCTTCAAAGTATGAATTTGTTTTTTTTCTTCTTTTCTATCAAGTTCAAAGTCAATATTCCAAACAAATTAATCGGTACCTGATGCAATAGTTTCTCTGTTTTTTTTCCAAATTGTATTTTAAACCGACGATATTAGTGTGAAATTACTGGCTAAGGTTTTATCATATGATGTGTAAAAAGATAAGATAAAGTCTACGCCTTGTAAACTGGGTATCTCTGATTGCAAGAACTTTGGATATTTCTATTAAATTTTAAACAATGTGCATTTAGTCTGCGTGGATGTAAGTAACACACAGAAGGACTTTCCATAGAACCACCTTTTATTGTATGCTTCGACTCGGAACCATTTTCAGAATCGATTTAAGCTTGTCTGTCTGTCTGTCCATCTGTCAGAATCATTTTCAAAATCGATTTAAGTTTGTGTATGCGTCTGCCGGAACCATTTACAGAATCGTGTTGAGCTTGTTTGTTTGTCTGTCCGTCTGTCGGAATCATTTTCAAAATCGATTTGAGCTTGTCTGTGCGTCTGTCGGAGCCATTTCCAGAATCGACTTAAGCTTATTTGTCCGTCTGTCGGAATCGTTTTCAGAATCGATTTAAGCTTGTCTGTTTGTCTGTCCATCTGTCAGATTCACTTTCAGAATGGTGTTAAGCTTGTCCGTCCGTCTATAAAATCATTTTCAGAATCGATTTTAGTTTGTCTGTCCGTCTTACTGATTTCTTTTCATACACTTTTGTTTTCAGTTTACTGGTTGGAATTTTTTAAATATTTTGACAACATTTAGTATAGCTACGTGTTTTAGTTCAAAGACGAATGGTGTTGAAAATATATTGGAACCGACTACCTTTGCGACCACTTCCCAAATAACGTCTTAATTTGAAAAAGTAATTATATAGGAAACGTACGTTGTGGCGGCCGCCATTTTCAATATTTTTCAAAAAAATGTTCTTCCTAATTACTTTGCCTTCATAGCTAAAGGTGTGTGCAAAAATTGCGTTATGATCGGACCTTCGGAAAAGACTCAAATTTCGACTAAAAATTTGCATTGATTTTCATGAGAAGGTAGAATCAAAAAAATCCGTTACAAATATTAAAAATGCTCACAACAGTACTGAAATGTACGTTGCTAATACTAACGTAATTATGGCTTTAAATTTGTAGTAGTTGTGCTTATGGTAAATTTCATTCTTACTACTCATCTGCTCCATGATATGAAAATGATCGCTGAAATGTTTTATGCTTTTTTCAAAACTAAAACATACATATACCTTTAACTCAAGCAAGTAATGTTTATTTATATTTAAAAAGACACACATTCACACGTATCTATTCAGAGTTCGTCCCTTAATACTTAGTTTTTAAAAAGGAGAAACACTTATTTATTTTTCATTTCGTTTTGTTCCACTTGCATATTCAATTTTAAATAAACTTAATGTAGAGAAAAAAAAAAAGTTTCAAACATTTGTTAGAGGATTTTATTTTTTATTTTTTTCAGTTCATTACAATCACTGTTATTATTGCCAAATGATGCGAATAAATTAATACAAACATACGTTAGTGAAGTGATGAATATCTTGTAGAGTATAGCTGATGATAACCCATTAAAGGGTTTATTGCAAATATTTGCTTTAAAATAACGATGAACTCTTAGGTTTCCCTATAAATGCAGAAAAGTTCATGAAAATGCTGAAGTATGTAAAAGAAAACAGTAATTAACGCAAATGTAAATATTGATTGAACTTAGGTATTAGTGGAAAGGATTCTGTTCAGAGTAATCTTTCGTTTTCCCGTCAATAGTGTGTAATAAAATGCACTTTTAATTAACAACAAATACTCGAACACAGATAAAAATTTATACGATTTGTGCGCACAAAAAAAAAAAACAAAATTTTCTTCATTAAAACTATTCTACAATTTGCATAATGCGCACTAAAAAGCAGTTATGATATCATTAAAAAGTAATGGAAAATAGATCACATTTACTCTTTAGTTTTTTTTGTACTCAGTTTTTTTCCAGGAAACTTTTGATAGTAACGTGAGTCTAAAAAGTTTCATATGAAGCCTTTATTAGTTCTTTTAAAGTCTTAATCTGTTGGTGGAGACGCTTTTTTAGTAGAAATCTGATTTGGAGTTAAGGCTTTAGAGGCCCTTATCTAGAATACCTTTTTCATCCCACAGGTTATTTGTAAATAAATTTTCTGACGTCTTAATATTAGGTCTTTAAGATAATCAAATAAAAATAAAATAATCAAAAAAAATAAGATAATCAAAAAAAAAAGTTGTTACCGTTATTCTTGCACGGTTTTTTTGTTATCTTTTTGAGCTTCTTTTTGTAGCCTGATCTGACCATATAGCTCCAAGCTATCCAAGCAGTTGATGTTTAGTGGCTCCAGTATTTTCAGACAGTTTTCGTGCCGATCTCGCTCCACTGCTTGCAAAATTTCAACGACTTTTTCAGTGACTAGCCGACCAGAGCGAGGTGTAACTTTGACATGAAAATTTCCGGAACGGAAGCTAACCTATCACTCCGAGTGTCTTCGTTCAGTCTCACAAGACTCTCGCTTCGGAAATTTTTCATAAGATTTTGCAACGTTTTCCCTCCTTTTATAGTAAAAAAACATTATCTCGCGTATTTCTTCAGATGTTTCACTCGATCAGAGCGAGGTGAGTCTTTAACTTAAAAATTTCCGGAACGGAATCGAGCAAACCACTCCTTGGTGCATTCTTTTATTCACAGCGTTCTCACCTTATACTTCAGAAATTTTTCACAAGTTTTTCAATGTGTTTACTTTTTTTTTTATAGTAGAAAAGCATCACATAACGAATTTCTTCAAATGTTTCACTAACTTTCAAATCAATATAACTTATTACAGGAGCAAAGGATTAGAAAACTGTCTTTATAAAAAATGTAAGATGAAATGTTACCTTTTAAGCAGATATCCGTTTGAGACAATCAGATGAGTTTTGCCAGATATATGGGCATAACCACCATCTAGTGGAAAAAAAAACCACGGAGACATTTTATAGGACCCAATATATATCGTTCCATTTTAATTATAACAGTTTCTATCGACACAATCTTAATTATAACAGTTTCTGTCGAGAGTAGTTCAAGCATCAACAGCATCTAGTGGCAAAAAAACCACGGAGACTTTTTATATGACTCTATACAATCCTCCCGTCTTAGTTATAACGGTTTCTGTCGAGAGTAGTTCAACTGTCAACACCATCTAGGAGCAAAAAAAAACCGCGGAGACTTTTTACATGATCCAATGTATATCTTTCCATCTTAGTTATAATAGTTTCTGCCAAGATGACGGTAGAATAGTTCAAGCGTCAAGCGGAGACCTTTTTTATATGACTTAATATATATCGTTCCATAAGTTCCATTAGTTATAATTTAGTTTCTGCCGAGACAAAGGTAGATTAGTTCAAGTATCAACGTCATCTAGTGGCAAAAAAATAACCGCGGAGATTTTTTATATAAACCAATACATATCGTTCCATCTTAGTTATAGTTTAGTTTCAGCCGAGACAATGGTAAGACAGGTCAAGCATCATAACGTATTGGTAAAAGTATTTGGCATACTTTCCAGATTTCTTTCTTTTAATAATCCTTAAGTCCATCTTTCTTCAGAAATGACAATTTTATGAAGCGATTGTATGACACAATTTGTATAACATAATATCCAGACAAAGTGACAGAGAGGAATTGGTTAGAAATCTTGTAAGAGCCAACCCAAAATGATATTGAAAGTCAGTCAGTCATTAGTAGAACTGAAACTAAATTGAAACACCCGTCTCTCGTTTTCAACAAAACATTAAAATTCTAAATTTTTACAACATTTTAACAACGTTTCTCGCATTCGAAAATTCACAATTGAATATGATTTAAAAATCAAATTAAAATATCCATTTGTTGCATCGTTTCACATCTTTTTTTGATAAATAATCGCTTTCACGAACAATAAAATTTATTGATTGTTAATACATGCTTATAAATGTCTGTAATGGCTTTATACGTGCAGTATACGTTTATGATACATAAATCTAAGTATATTTCGGTATGCTGTTGTTTTTCAACGATATATATAATTTCCGCTTGAAAGAAATTGACTTATGTACGCGCATCTTCTTCGAGTGAGAGGTACACTCTTACGCATGAATGCATTTAAGTTCCGTTCCGGAAAGTGGGAATAGAGAAAAAAAGTAAACACAGTTGAAAAAATATTACAACAAATATTATATATAAATATTGCACAAAAATATGATATGATTGTGAAAATATTTTCTTGTATTCCTGTTTATTTATTCGTTGATATTTTCTTTATCATAACAATGCTTACGCTACAATAGGAAGTTATATAAGAATTACTGAATGAACTCAAGGTCGTTATTTCTATGATATATTAAAGTATTATTTTGTAAAATATTTTTGTCTTATTTTGGGTTCACATTGTTTCAAGACAAATTCTTATCTTCTCAAATATCTCCTAGTAAATTAATGAAAAGAAATATCTTTGAAAAAAATCAGCATAGATATATACCGCTAAGTAATAAAAATAGTAGAAATCATATTTAAATATTTCACTTTATTTATGTACAGCTTTGTATCTGAAGAAAGTTTCTTCCGATTTATTTGATGTTACTTCAGTTCAACTTAATAAACTTTTATTGATTTATAAATAATTCAATTAGCGAATAGACAGAAGCAGAAAAGTATCGATAAATCCTAATGAAGCCTTCTATGAACTCTATAACACCTCTTCTGTAGGTTGCAAAAAAATGTACCTAATCTAATCTTAGTATTCATTATGTCGAATAGAAATTTTGGCATAAGAAAGTTATTTTCTTTATTCATAATCGTTTCGCTGTAATGCTACCTTCTAAATTTTTTTACGTAGCAATAATGAGTGGGAAGTTTTATGAGGTGTTAAATTCACTATATTCAAGTTTTCGAGAGAAGCTACGTGTAGAAATAGCTTAAAATTTCAATCACCGTGTTCCCGATACTATGGCTTTCGTACATAGTCGTACTTTTAATTAATATGGTACTTTAGTGTAAAGAATTTTATAATTGATTTTGAAAAGTTTTTTTGTCGAAAAACGACGAATTTTTACTGAAGCGACGCCACTATTTATTATATCTGTTCTAAAGAAAATGAAATGTTACACATATTTTCGGACGAGCAAAATAATAGTAGATAACCAAGACGGATACTTGCGGACTTTAAATTTAAATTATTTTGTGTTTTCCATTTTTTATTAGATCAGTTTTAAAAAATGAAACATTAACCATATTTTCGGACAAACAGAATAATAATGAATAACCAAGACGGATATTTGTCGACTTTAAATTTACAATATTTTGTATTCTCGATTTCTTTATTAAATCAGTTTTAAAAAACGAAATGTTCACCATATTTTCGGACCGGCAGAATAACAGTGGAAAACCAAGAGGAATACTTGCTGACATTAAATTTACGGTATTTTGCATTCTTCACTTTTATTAAATGATTTTTAAAAAAATGAAATATCAACCATATTTTCGGACGGAGCGAATAATAATGGATAACCAAGAGTGAGAATTGTTCAGTTGAAATGTACTATATATTGTATTCTTATAAAACTGGCATGATATCTTTAAATATATTTGTGGATCATTATGACGGAATGTAACTTAACTTTATTGTATAAGCGTTTCAGGTAGCATGGTTTAATAAACATGAAATTTTATATATAACTAATAAAAATTTACACAGAATTAATTGCCTGAATTACGATAAATGTTTACACGTATGTTTTCCATGTACACACTAAAAGGCTAATATTAGAACGACTTTTCTGCTTTTCACTTTTCAATGCTCTTTCATTTCTAAGAAAATTTTGTGTATGATAATGCGAACTCTAACATTTATTTGCTTGCATTTAGTGTAAAGCGTGCAAATTGCTCAAAAATTAATCTGAAAACGTTAACATATCTAGCAATTGTATATAAGATAAGAAGCGACATACACTGATTATGGTAATGGTATTAAGATGAGATGCTAGTGAAGCTGATGATGGGAACCTGCATCTGGAGAAAATTTTCTATTTTCAAGCTGAAGACACAATATATTTTTTTTTAAGCGTTGTGGTATACTAGCTATGTAATTCCTTACGTTTCGGCAGTTTTTTTCGTCACATCGTTTGTAACATCCAATAACTAAGTACTTGGTATTAATCAGCTTCTTCCATCTGGCTGAATATATTTACTGTTTAAAATTTTGGAACAAGAGAGGCTAGGAAAACAAAACCATCATACGAATTGAAAATTCCATGTGTAGAATGAATTTTTTTTTTCTTGTCTAACATTTCTAGTAGGGTATTGCAATTATAAACCGTTTTTACGAGTCTTGTTATTTTCATTTAACTTCGCTGCTGCCTGCATGTAGTATTAGTCTTTTTTTTTAAGATACAGATACTCTGAAGCTGAAGCATGCAAAACAGAATTCATTTGCTTTTGTGGTAATTAAACAAATAAGAAAGTTCCTTTGAAGCTTACGTGACAGGGGAGTCTTTTTATTACGTATAATCGTGCGGGAATAATTTAAATTAATATAATTTAAAATTTATCAAAACTGCAAAAAAATACAAAATTATTTAAAAAATAACAAAACTATTTTAACTCAATTATTGTCATTAAAATAGTAGAAACAACTACAGGACTTCGCCCATCAAACTGTATGGACTAAGAAGACTGAAGTCGTTCTACACTTACATTAAGTACTTCCACCAGTAACGCCAGGAATCACAAGTTATAAGATAAGATATATTACGGTTGATTTAAGTTAGTCTCTATAGGTAGTAGGTATATAAATAGTAAAAAATGGGGGCAAGAACATGAAAAGAACGTAGGTAGCAGTGCCCGATTTCCGGCAACCACAAGTAGAGAAAAATGTTAAAAAAAAACAGGAGATAATTGTCCCCGATCGTCAAGATAAGCAGCCACATGTGTTGATGGTAAAAGAACTTAATTTTTTAAACCCTCCTTAAAGGGTCTTTATGCAAATAAAAGAAGAGGTTCCATAGCAGTGAAAAAAAAGGAATGCCGGATTAAAACAATTAGAATCTAATGTATAATATATAACCATAGATTTTAGGTTTATTTAAAAAGCCCGGTATAAATCCCTGGTACAAAAAAGTAAAATCGAAAGATACTGTATAAAGACTGGAACTAGGTGTTTCTATATATCTCAATGCTCGAATGAAGCCGTCTTCGTCAGCCTCTACGTTATAAACAACTTATGTAGTGAGACGAGAGAGAAAAACATCACTTTCGTGGCAGAGAATACTGGTTTACGTAACACGATTAGCCGACACTTTGAATAGTTTCCACACCCACACACAATCTGTGTAGCTTGCCCATTGAAATACCAGGCTTCATCAGGTTCTACATTACAGAAAATTTATGAATCGAGACGAGAGAAAAAAACACCATATTCGGGGCACAGAATGCCCCTTCAGGTAACATGATTAGCGGACTTTTTGAATAGTTTCCGCACACACACAGTCTGTGCAATTTGCCCAGGTTTCACCAGGATCCATGTTACGAACGGTATATGAAGAACGACAAAAGAGAAAAACACCACTTTTGGGGCACAGAATAGCGCTTTAGGTAACACGATTACAGGACTTTTTGAACAGTTTACGCATGCAATCAGTTGTCTACCTCATTGTCGCTCTTTAGGAGAAGAACGACCGATCTCTGCCTTACCTCTTCTTTCTATTCCGTATCTACTTTTAGGTTATAACCCACAACTCTTTCTATCTACACACAACAACCCTATTGTCTCTAATATTGTACTTGAGTGCGCTATTATTTAGTTTCTATTGACAGTAGAATGCAGAAACTTAAGATTTAAATTCAGGGTGTTAACTTCGAACTAGCCGAACTAGCACTTGAAAGTGCTGGTTCAGTACAGTACATTATCACTGTAATGGAAATTTCATTCAAATGCGGCGGTCTTTGTATCCTCATAACCAAGATTGCCTACCGCTCGAAAACATGGAATGGTGGGGAATAGTCTAGAAATTTCTAAGATCTTATATCTAACGCTGTAAACACAATAAAGCCGCGCTTGTATTCCCATGACTAAGGGACAAAAAAATACAAGCAAAATGCATGGCTTCATTGTCTTCGTTCTTCATTGCTTTCCATATGCTTGACTTTGTGGGAATATAAACGCGGCACGACGGCCCACGAAAGTGGGTATTTCTGCAGAGTTGCATTCGATACAAAGAAATTATGAATAGAAGAATATTAAAAATAATAATACTTGAGGAATATAATGAATAGTATACAAAAAAAGAAATAATTCCGAATGTAAAGATGACATTCTATACAAAAGGGACATTGAAGATAATATAACCAAGAACGATATTCAAAAAACGGATACTAACAACTTTAATCTTGATAGCAAATGATAAATGTAATGAATAAACACAAGCAACTGATACATTATAAGTATCTAATATAATAAAAGATGCAAAGATAACATAGAATGCGTATGCAATATATATTAATTAACATGAATATAAAGGAATATTTATTCCATATGTATAATAAATTAGTTAGATTCTGACTATATTAGAGTCAGTGCAAGATGATAATATTAACCGAGAAATACGTAACTTTGTGTATGTAAATCATCAGCTGATTATTTGCCTAAATGCAGACCTTTTACTTATACGTATAATATTTGCAAAGAAAATCAGTAAATAATAAAAGAAAACCATTTACTCTTACTCCTGTACCATCTCTAATTAGTTCAGAATAATAAAAATATTGCATCTTTGTCGTAGTTAATTAAATGATATAGATAGACAGGCTCTCATTAAATTTACGTTTCGCTTATGAAAGTGAATTATATGTTTTACAATAACAATATATGAGAGTGAAGATAACAACATATGTTGGGAACAAAATGAATCTTGGTGACTTTGTTTCATTACAAGATAAGTTAATAGCAAACAAAATTTTGTAGGCTGTTAAGTGAACTCTCGTCTTTGCATTGAATAAAGTCCATAACTTATTAAATAAACCTTTAAAATGCTTCCCCTCTTTCTTCCGCCAAAGAAAACTCCTTTATCTATTTCAATGAGATGCTGGGAAATTATAAATTTTCTTAAAAAGAATCCACACAGAGCCGTGGCCTTCAACTCTAGTTCGAAAATGGGGGTTCTCCCTTCCTCGCAGAATATATAGGCATAATTTTTACTCTGTTAACCTCAGATCTTGTATAGATTAAATTGGATGATTAGATACATTCGACTATGTTCTGACGTCTTTTTAAACCAGCAAACGATGAAGCTTCTAAAACTTAATTTTGCGCATTACCGTTTCCCCAAAGGTTTCTTAGAAGTTTTTTCTTCAGGACACGAATCAGTACCGTTTCGAAGCGCAGATAAAAAGAAGTTTTAAGTCTAGCGCAGGCGTCTTTTTTAGGGAAGTTTACATGTTTTATAGTTCTATTCATACCGTAGAGAAAAGTGGTTCCGGTTCGAATGTGCGGTGTTGTCATTCATTTGATTATGTTTCAAGGTCTTTCTAAACCAGCCAACGATAAAACTTCCAAAGCTAATATTACTCTTTGTCGTTACCCCAAAAGGCTTCTTGGAAGTTTTGTCTTCATGGCACGGATCAGTACCGTTTTGAAGTACCTGAAAGAGTAAAAAGCGAGTGAAGATGATTTTTTGAAGAAAGTTTACATTATTTATAGCCCTGTTAATAATGTAGAGGATACCGGTTTGAATGTACGGTGTTACCATTCATTTGATTATGTTTAAATCAGCGAACGATGAAATTTCTAAAAGTTAACCTTACGCTTTGTCGTTATATCGTTATATCTCGGAATATCAAATTATTGTAAATCGTTATGAAAGAATATTTCAAGTTAATTTTCAAATTTATGTAGTTAATCTTAATAGTATCAAGTCTTCAGGACAACAAATATTTTACATTTATTTGTTTTATTTACTTCATACTCTCTTAAGAGGACAAAGATTTCATATACAACCAATATTATCTCTGCTGTCAGACTCGACATTTTTTAGATTAGTGAACAGAGAAAAAAAAAAGAACTTTAGAAATTGAGCACTATCCTCGTGTTCAAATTTATATGTTGTTAAGCTCAAAAACGTTGTTCTGGCATATAAATGTTGTTCGCCTTATGTATCCTTGTGTCCTTGTGTATGCTTGTATTTATTTATTTTTTTTTTTGTTTTACATCCTGTAACAACCATAAAACAATAGTTTTAACACTGTTATATCTTAAATTGTTTCTCACTAAGTACTAAGTACAATACAAGACAAATAGTCGTAACGAGAATACAACAACAACAACAATTGAATAGATGTGATAGCAACAAGATTGCAAACTACAAATACTATTACTAAACAGAGTAACAACAATAATGACTAAGTAAACAAGAGGAAGAAGAAGAAGACGAAGAAGAAGAAGAAGAAGAACTGCAACATTGTCTTAGAGCAGCATTTGTTGAAATTTATGATTTTGTTTTTAGACACGTGTGACAATAAAAATACAAACAAGTTTTACAAATGCTTACTAACGCTAAAAGTAAAAGCACAATCATCTAAATACAAACATTCGTGCAACAACAAATACATATATTTATGCGTTTTTGTTTATATTTTTTCCCTTTTTGCATCGTCTCATAAAACATAAACATACTATTTAAATAAATAGTATCTATAAGAGGTTTAGTGAAAATATCTCTATATCCGATAAGAATAGCGACTAAGTAGGACAGACGTTTATGCTAAATGAAGTTACAAATTTTTGCAGAGAAATATCATTATGAACAGAAGAAACAAAAATTGATATCGCAGCGCGATTCATATTTATAAACTGCATTGTAATGCTCAAGTGCCTTATGTATGGTTCAAGTGTTATATGCACACACAAAAATAGCTCTCATCACATCAATATTTTAATAAGAATTTTTCAATTTTACACATAAAGTTTCTCAAGGAATTTTATATGCCACACACAGCATGTATCCGAAACAAAAAATTATTATGGAGCGACTAGACAAAAATTAATATATGTGACAGACATTACGTCTCTTCCTCTCTTTGCAACATCCAAAAGGTCAAGGGCATTACATAAATCATACTCATGAATATTCACTAAATACATAGTAGATGCAATAAAACTTAACAATATATTGCCCGGCATAACGTATGATCCTTTAGGAAAATAAAAGTGAAAATATTGCTATCTTAAAAAAGGAGAAAAAACTAAATTTTAATAGATGGGCGTGGCAGGTTTTTTATATTTTTATGGAAGACCGTGAAACACAGCCCGCCATGGAATGCGATGCAAAACGGACCGAGCAACAGACAGAAAATAGACGTGCTTTCAGCCTATACAGTGAGCGTAGCCTGGCCCATTTTCACTAGCAACGTATGTGAAAGAATTTCCAATATTTCAGCCAAATGTGAAACCGATATCCCCATTTTTGCAGATACGAGAATGTTTACCACAGACATTACACAGGTAAGCAGACATATAGATGGACCTGGATCCTTCACCTTCGATGATGGATATAAAAAAAAAGCCAGGTGAAGATATCATACATTCTTTAAGGTTTGTGTCCTTACTAAAATTATGATTTTTTAACGATTTGTTTTCTAAAAGTAAAATAACTATTAGAATTAAAAATCTGCAGAAAACGTGGATGTCGATGTAAGAAAAAGTAATCTTTTAATTATGACCACGAAACCAAACAAACTATATAAGAAAATTATATTCGGCTAATCCGGATCTTCTGTATGTACCATCTTTATCTTGAAAGAGATCCAATAAAACTAAATATCGATACTTTATAATATTAATATTTTTGTTTGCCAAATTTTGGTCCCGATACCTTGGAAACAGGAAAGTGATTCTCGTAGACCTGACTCAGATAAGCTGACATACAGATAGATGGATGGATGGACGGACGGATGTAGTTTATAGGCATCTGATGCCTCTTTTTTGATGTCAAAGGGCAAATGTGTTAAAAGATGTTTGCTTACCCCAGAAGATATGGTTCGTTTGAAGATTGGATGGAAATATATTATAAACGACATAATAAATGGAAACTCGTCTCTTATTTAGAGTCAATATTATATGTACTTTCTAGGTATTTCATGCTTCTTTCTTGATGTCACAAAACAAAATTATTAAAAGATGTTTGCTTCCCTCGGAAAATATGATTCGTTTACAGATTGGGCAGAAATATATAATAAACGGAATATATAATAAACGATATAATAAACGAAACCTCTTATTTGTCATTAAGAATATATGTACTTTATAGGTATCTGATGCTTCTTTCTTCATGTCACAGAACAAAAATATTAGAAGATTTTTGGTTCCTCACGAAGATACGATTCGTTTAAAGATTGGGAAGAAATATATAATAAACGATATAATAAACGAAACAAACCCGCCTATTATTTAGAACAGAGGGCTTATAGTAAAATATAGGTATTTACATATACTTTTATCTACAACTTCAATACTACTATTTCAGTAGTTAAATTTGACTAAAATTACCGGCAATTCCTCGATTTACACATCTTGTGTACCTTAAGAAAATGTATTTACTTGTTAGCATACCAATAGAAAGGTAAACAATCGCTAAACGAATAATTTCTAAGACTTACTTGCCTAGAATCTATTTTTCGATTCCGGAAACTAGAAACAGTGTCAAAATTTTGCTACCAGTGACTTAGGGGATCTAATAAGAGCTCACACGCCATCCAGCCAATATCTGGGTGAGAATTTATTGCCAAGAAATAGTTTTGTATCCATTAATTTGTTATAATTTTTCTATTGTAATGACAGCTTAGGGACGAAGTACTTACTTTTTCAAGTTCTCTCTTCTTATCCGTCAATATTTTGAAATCTGCAAACTTCCAAAAAATTTGGAAAAATTGAGCAAAGATTTCGAAAACATAGCAGCACTTAAATGAAATAGTTTTATTTTTAATAAAATTTTTTAAAATAAATTTTTCGATTAAACTTTTAAAATAATATACAAGAAGAAGTTTTAGAAAAGTAAACGAACATTTGAAAAATAAAAAAAATCGTCAATATCTTGAAAATAATAAAATAAAATAAAATAAAATAAAATTCGAATTCTAAAATATAATGAAAAATTGTAAAAGTAAAAAAGAAAAAAAAAACAAACGATTTAGAAAAATTTCGGAAATTACATTTTTCCATAAACGATAATTCGATAAACGCATGTGTAGTCCGGGTGACCATGATTAGATTTGAAATGGAAGCGTAACATATTATATTTTTCTGTTGATTGCACGCCGAATGTTTGCAGCAATTTATTTTGATTCCATTCATAACGAAATTTACCCAATAATACATCTTGATTTCCTGCTTTAGCGAACACAGTAAAATCCTTGGGAGCACTGGCAATATTCGCATTCGGCGATTGCTTTTTAGATATATGTTGCACACCGATTTGATCGATTAATATCAGTTGCGGTAAATTAATTGTTACAATAGCGGTGCCATGACGAAAGGCAAAACAGTTCCCGGGCTCCATTTTAGATTCAAGAATCCGCCCTGGAGGATTTGCAACGAACTCCGTCCCCATTAATGTTTCAATGAAATTCGGCGAATATAAAGGTTCCGCTTCCACAGAAACGATTTTTGCGCCCAAATCCTCGGATGCGTAGTTAACTCTTCCTTCGATTTTCAAAATTGATTTACTAGAAGCGAGACCTGGATATTCGCGTTCTTTCAGACTTTTTTTTATTGCATATAATTCGTCATAGATGGTAGGCAAATGCTTTTCAACACCTTTATCAATCATTTCCTTTAAACACTTGGGATTACCAGATTTTAATAACATCACATGTGCCATTTTATCAATATCGTCACGCAATCTTTCCAACATCTTGGAATGGTGTCGATTCATAGATATTAGCCAGGATGCGAAAAAGAAGATTACAGCTACCCCGAACAAATATTTCAACACACAAGAACGCATTATATTATATCCTGTTAGAAAAAAAAAAGAAAATCTATTTTAAAAATGTTTCGAAAGTCAAAAATATTTTTATGCACTATTTCCAAGGATAACAAAAGTATTAAGAGATGTTCACTTCCCCCCAAAAGGTATGATTCGTTTAACGATTGGACAGAAATATAATAAATTAAATATATAATAAACGATATGATAAATGATATAATAATCGATATAATAAACGATATAGTAGCATCGGTTAATAATTTTTATTAATTAATAAATTATATAAAAAATTTTTTCTAAATTCAACTTTCATTTAAATAAACTAAAAAGTAGTAAATCAATTTTAATCCAAATAAATTCCAATTCCAATACTCAATTATATCGAGTGGATGCGGTCAATCGTATTCATTTTTATACCGATACTAGATAGAGGATTTATAAACCTGCCTGCTGTGGTTCATCAGTAAATAGCAAAAAACCCAACTTTTTTCTTCTTAAGTGTAGAGATGACACTGAGGGCGTGCCTTTCGAAACAACTTTATCTATGTTCAAAGCCAATCTGCGTGCAACAACTTCTAATGTTTTTACCAAATTTGAAGACGATATCTTCATTTTTGATGTCAAGAAAATGTTTACCATAGACACTACACAGACGGGCAGACAGACAGGTAGACGGACTGGCTCAAATTTATCTAAAAAACCACTCGCCCTATAACGTCTATTTTAAAAAGAGTTTTTACGTGAGAAAAGTTTGCAATTCTACTTCTAATATTTTTTGATAAAAGGAGCTAGACACTCGGAAGACTCTCAGAAGACTCTTAGCAAGGACGGGAACCAATTGCGCTTTTAACAAATTCAAAAATGCATACCAAACACGGTACGCTAACTTCACACGTCAGTAAAAAATACAAGGGGAACAATTTTTGTTTTCACACGTTAAACCATTCTTTTCTTCAGATTGATCACCCTTTATCATGCAATCATATACAGAATTTAGTGCTCTTTCTATTTTCAACAAAATTTAATGCATTTTATTAATATTTGATTTTTTTCCAATTCTTTTTTTTTGTTTCAGTTACACAAGTAGCTTCACATTTTTTGTGTACATATTTTAAAATGACATTTAAATTTTTTTTTTTTTTTTTTTTTTAAACCTTTTAATAAATATTTGTGTTCATTCTCATATTTGTGCTCCATGCTGGCTGTATATGTGAATGAGTTTAGGAAAACGTGTATATGCTTTTTGCGGTTGAAGCGTAATGCATTACCAAACTCAAACTTTCATACTCTTCTTAACAGTGTTGTCTCTACTTCGAATCAACTAAAAATCAATGTCAGTATCAAAGCGGTTCACATTAATCTTCTTCGTGGCCTAGACTGCTTTCAATGTACACTTACGGCTGGAAATGCATTTTGCATTTTCTAAAAGTGTTAAAAGCATCAAATGCTTCTCGTTAATCACTTTTGCGTAAATTTTTCATGTGCTTTGAAAGCAACTGTATGGCATTAGAACCTTTATGAGCATACTTATGTCCATTTTGTTATTTATCGTGTAACCACATCACGATACTTTATTGCTTTGTTTTACTATATTTTCGATTACCAGTCATCAGTCATCAGTTCAATATAACAATAAAGCAAATAAAAAAAAAAGCAAAAATTTGATTTTGTAAATTTTTTAACAAATTTAACTTTATCATATGAATTTAATGATGAAAATCCTCCAATTAAAATAATATTTAACTTTAAGTACATCTATCTAATAAGAGTAAGTAAAAATAAAAATCTATGCAGTCCATAGATGGATGGATGGATCCTTAAATGGTGTTAACACTTTTTTTTCGAAGCGAAACTAATTTTCCTATCTAACTATCGCTTGCCATATAGAATCATATCAGCTATAAGATATGCCTCAGATCTGTTGGGAAGAATATTAATCGGTATTTATAGCTTGATGGTGTCATCAGGGCAATGCGAATCAATCCCAAGAGTATTCTTGATTATATTTTAATACCAATATACCAAATAAATGTCAAAACTCTTTGGATTCCCTCTCGCATCGGGATTAAGGATAAGAAACAGGGCGGACGAAATTGTCAGGGGCTCTCCAGTCTCATATAGTTAATCCGCCCTTAATTCCTAACGTAATTCCTAACGCCGTATAGGTCCATTATAACAGTTTTAAATCTAGACTACTGGAATCATTTCTTCAGTCACGACCTCACCTGCATTTTCTTAGCCCGCCTTAGAATCAATAAGCTCATATTTAATACCAAACCCGCCAGATGTTGTTTTTTTTTTGTAATGACTTCCTTTCCCTTCATCGCATTCTATACGAATTCACTTTTGCGCAAATTAACAAACTCTGTGTTAGCGCGAACATGATCCAAAGAATTCGCTGCTCTTTTCCAACGCATGGGCCGCTTCACGTCTGTTACGCCTATTAGTTGCTTAGGTTGTAATCTAAATGAAAAAGCTTTTGCTATTGCTGTCAAACTTTTCATTACAGTAAAGTACATATGCAATGTATGCACATAGATACACAGATGCATAGATACACATATGCATAGGTACATAAAATATATATATCTGTTGGGATTTCTTACGTAGATTTTAATGATCTACAAATACTAAGCCAATCTAATATAACTCCTGTAGAGCGTATAAAAATGAATGTAATTGATTTACGAACTCGCAAGTAATTTAAATAAAGTAAGAACATTTTAGTCTATGACTGTGACCGAATATTTCATATCCGCTGCTTTAATCTTCGAAAAAAAAAACTAAAAAGAAATTAAATTTCATTACGATGCAATATTGGACACCTGCCACTAATTTTCGCCATTTTTATAGACTACGCGAGAAGGTTTTATTGCGTATTTCTTACAGTTTATGACTACTAAAGTGTAAAACTCTATCGAATACATGGGTAGCGTGTGCATTGGGAGCATGTCTTTGACAGGTGTTTTTTTTTCAATTCCAACGTATGTGCAACGGCTTTAAATTTTATTGAAAAATTTGATCCAGACCTTTTAATTTTTTACAGAGATGAATAGAAGAGACAAGTTTTCGGACGGACAGGCAGATGGTCGGGCAGATGGTCGGGCAGATGGTCGGGCAGAGAAACGGATGGACGGATGGACGGACGGACGCACATATGGACAAACAGGCATATAGACGGACGT
>KK351301.1:155228-174289 GCA_000671755.1 Glossina brevipalpis | reverse complement strand
TATGTATATACATAGCTTACATTTGTTGATATGGAAACTTTCAATTATCATAACTCTAACACAAGCATGTGTTCATATAACACTGCTACTCATCACTTGGAGCATGCAAGTAAATGCTGGTTTTATTTCTTCTCGTTTTTTTTTTTTTTCTAAATGACTGGTTATC
Source organism: Glossina brevipalpis (assembly GCA_000671755.1). Taxonomy (NCBI): domain Eukaryota; kingdom Metazoa; phylum Arthropoda; class Insecta; order Diptera; family Glossinidae; genus Glossina; species Glossina brevipalpis. Next base: position 174,123 of record KK351301.1, on the reverse strand, counting down.
TGTTTAATTAACCATCCGGGCGCCTTTTATTAAAAGTTTCATTTACAGTATATATATGTATATATATATATATATATATACCTATATGTATATATACATGCTACGCTTTGAATAGTGATTCAGAAGGAGTATGAAAAGAAAAAAAAAAAGAAAAAAAAGATCGGGTCGTGTAAAAACAAAGTCGTAACCAAGTGGAAGTTTGCTAACAAAATTTTCATAGCAACACTAATTGCATTTTTAACTCTGATGCTAAAGCAACAACATGTCACAAAATAAATACGGCAATGCACTCATGAAAACATGACACTTAACAACAAACAGTTAAGCAAATGAACAAATAGGTTTTAACGTGCGGCGTTGATTTTCAAAAAATGAACCGACAACAGACAAGTGATGTTAACAGAAATGCACATGGATTAAAATACTGGTAAGCCTATTAAAACGTCACAGAAGGCCATTTACGAAATGTAACTTTTGTATCGAATCACTTTACGAGACATATCATCTCACTTATGTCGCAAAAACGATAGTAGAAGTAGTTTTTTATATTTATTTTTATTTTCATTTTCATTTTTTTTTTGTTTTTAAAAACTCAATATAAGCTATTATTTGAAAGTTTTAATACATTTAATAAACAAAAAAAAAAAAAAGATATAATCTCAGTAGATCGAAATTCATAGATTTCTGTCAATATTTTTTAAATTCATATTTATATTATATAAGCAGAAGGGAAAAAGGCAACTCTTTCTCATGAAGAAGAACAACAATTTATTTTTATATCATATTTGTTATCTAACTTTTCTGGTATTGTAGTTATGGAATCTGTGTAAGAGATCTTAGTTGAAAAGACTTTAATCTTGTTCAACTGATGTTATATCTTCTTAAGTTCAATATATTTTTAGATTATCTCCAGTATTTAAGATTTATAAACAAGCAAGCAAGCAAACAAGCAAGCAAGTTATATGATGGTTACCTTTATCAGATGCAGATGCAGATGAACGTAATATCTACCAACTATCTTAGACAAGTTTACATGACGTGCTGTTATTCGCATTTCAAAGTCAGAATTACGTTTGCTTATTAAATATTTATACAGTTATTTGCATGTGAAGAATAATAGTCAAGACATTGCATTGCAGACACATTTCCTTTCACCTTAACATTATTTATTCCCCAATGCTTTAGGAATTCTTTCAGCAAACGAACGCATTACAACTGAAATTGAACAACCAACCTATTGGTCTGTATGCACATTCGTCATGAAGATAAGCATAAAAGATAATATGCATCTCAGGTATCTCTGTTAAAGACGACGACAACAACAACAAAAACAACAACAACAACGAAAACTAAATTGTGATCCATATCTAAGAATTTAAGAAAAAAAAAAGTACTACTATAGGGACATGCGACTTTTAAATTTTTAAAGCTTCTTTCTAATCAAATTCTATCTATCTGACTGTCTGGTCTAGATTTACGATTATTAGTTTGGGTTTTGTGGAATTGTATTTGGTAGACATTTTCTTAAATAAATAGAAAATATTCGAAATCCTCGGATGCTTAAAATAATCTGTAACCTTTAGAACCACTGTAAGACGCTAAGATCTCTTACTAACTTTATGATTAATTGTTCTGTTCCTTGTTAGTAAATATGCACTTCATTTCTCTTTTCAAATATATATTAAATAAGCTTAGTAAATGGACTTGGTTGGCCAATGTCCGACAACTCTTGTGAAATCACAGTTTTGATATTTAAGATTAGTTTAGAACGTCAAATTTTTCATAATTCCGTCTATCTGTGTGGAGCTTAAAACTATAAGAAACGATACAAAATTTTGACATAAATCTGCCTCCAATGGCACTTATAATAGCTGGAAAAATTAAAAACATTTCGAATTTTTTTTAAATTGAGTTTAATACCACTCAAGTTTCAGTGCCTAAGGTGAGGCAGAAAAAAAAGTATTCAAAAATGACAAAGGTTATTAGGCTGAAACGATTCTTTTAGATAATGAGAAAAGTTGTTGATTTTCTGATTATCATTTTTGCATCAATTTCCATTTTCCAGAAAAATTCGCCCCGTCGGTCGTTTACGACATTTCATGTTTTATATAATATGTAATATATAATATAATATGTAATATATAATATAATATGTAATATATATATAATATGTAATATATAATATAATATACAATATATATATATATAGATGTATTGAAGTAATATTCTTCATACATTTTTTTAAGTTAATGTTAATTAAAAAATATTATTAATTTCCTCATTTATTATCTTAGCTAGACATCAAGTCAGATTCTTCGTAGCTCTATTTTTTTCTTATTATATTCTTTATGAAATGTTCCTTCGAAACAATTTTTCAGCTCATATGATAATAGTAATAATAGTCTATATTATTCTAATAAAACAAATTAATTTCAAACGCGTCATCTTCGGTTGTCTATAGGACGCTTCTAGTAGTGTCTCTTCTACTTGAGCTACGTAAAACTTTAGATTGGCCTTCCTCTTCTATATCAAGACTGGAAGAAGGACCAGTCATAGTTATGATTGTTTCAATGTTCGACTATTTCACTTTCTGTTTTCGTTTCGTCTGCTCATTCGAGCTTTGCTTTGGAAGATTGATATTGGTCCGTTGAAGCTTCTTCGCCTATATCGTCTGGCTCTTAGTCTTGCTGTATTATGTCAAGCTCTTTGTGAAAAGATGACACGTATAACGTAGAGCCTAATTCAACATCTGCAATAGATCCAGCGTGACTGACGCGAGCTTTCGATATAATTCTGCTAGCTTGACTTTGTAATTTAAATTCTCCCGACATTATTGTAACTGATGTACCATCTTGACGTTTATGTTTAAAGATTTCCATAAACGAAGAAGCAGCTCATGGTAAGAAACACATTTCACCGGATCGATAAATTGAAGTTTCCGAACTCGAGAGATTAAAAACAAATGGAGTAGACCGATATCAATCTAAATGGCTGCTTATTATATCCACAAGCTTAGATAAAAGTTTTTGACGTTTAAGTTCCTGCTCGGTCAAATCTAAATCTCTTCGGCAGCTGATAGGTGTCTCCTACGGCAACGGTTGGATTTGCTTTTTTTCTCTTTCAGATATAATCGCTGCTGTTACGCTTGTTTTTATTTGTTCAACTACCCTTTTTAGGCATAAAATTTCATATTCATAATGTCATTTGTCTAGAGGGCTACTAATGTTCTGCTATAGCCTTCTTAATCTCCTCTTGAGTCTGATGATTTGCTTTATTTCAAGACTAACGTAATTATAGTAACATCTAGGCTCGACTGAATTTCTCAGAGGAGGTATATAGAATCAACTTAGATTAAGGTTGATATAAATTGTTATCGATCCAGTCTCTGACAGTCCTAATAACAGTTCTACGATATGACAATTTGCCGGAAATTTGTTTAAAAAAAGTTATTGCTTTCTAATTAAAATGTAAATTGAGTTCAAACTTTTCAATACAAAATTCTTTGATTTTAAAGAAAAACCTCATTGCCGCACCTATGAAGTAAATCTCTGCTAATTGCAAACACACGATAAATGCAGATTTCTCTCTAATAGCATTCAATAGAATAGAAAGTTTAGTATTTAAAAAAACTTTTCAAAATGAAAACGCAGTACCTTTTCATCTCATATACTATATTTAACCTCAAATGTTTTGCTATAATTGGATATGTGTGCACCAGATATAAATAGCAGATATAACATCACACACAACAATATGTAATACATCACTTTACTTCAATATTTATTATTGGCAGTATTTAGTACCAATTAAAATGCTTGCTATGATATGATATAATGATAATTTCTATAGTATTATGCAATAATTATTCTCTCTTAATCAAAGGCGAAAATCTACGCTTATATTTTGGCAATGACGAATATGAATTTAATATTTTCCATACACAAAAATATTATTCCATTTAAATCAAGTTTTAATAGTAAAAGAGAGATTGGAAATGAAAAAAAAAAAAAAATTAATCATTTTCTGTTGAATAATAGCGCATTTATCACAAACAAGTGGGAGACGTGCAAAGCTTCAGCATCATTAATAATAAATGCTATTTGGCGGCTTTACTCATCAAAAGGAATTAAATGAGAAAAAAAGCACATTGCGTTCAATAATAACTTTAACAGCATCGTGAATACTAATGATCTTTAACATAATTTGTTTTTTTTTTCTTTTTTATCTTTCTTTTTTTTGTTTGTTTGGAAGAACTAGGAAAAAAGAGTATGAGTTACATTAATATTTACAAATAATAAAATATATTAAAGGAAACTACAACCTAACTCTCTCTCTTGGTCTCAAGAAATGTTAGTTTTTTACTTATTTTTATACCCACCACCGAAGGCCATTTGGTTTGTAATTACCAAAAGGAAACTTCGGGGCCTCTTGATCAGCATCAAATTTAGAATCGATTTATGTATTTCCGTCCGCCGGTCTGTCCGTCTGTGCCGCAAAAATGAAGATATCGGCTTCAGGGACTCCCCAAGGTATATATATATATATATATATATGTATATATACTCGATCAGTATCAAATTTAGAATTGACTTAAATATGTCCGTCTGTCCATCTAAGTAATGCCAGTCGTAAACATTCTCTCGGCCGAAAAAATGCCTTCAAATTTGGCAGAAACATTCCAAGCTTTTGCATACCGGTTTGTATTGAAAAAGGACCAAATCGATCAAAGGGCATACCTGCAGTACGACATAGACTGAGAACATCTTTGCTTTTGAAAGCAAAAAAAAAAAAAAAATGAATTGATTCCGTTCCAGAAATTTTGATATCAAAGATGCTCCTCTCTCTGGTCGGTTAGTCAGTAAAAAAATCGATGAAACTTTGCAACTAGTGGGGAGAGATCGGCAAGTGAGCTGTCAAGAAATAGCCGAGACATTAAACATCAACCATACGAATCATTTGAATCATTTGAAAAGAGTAGGCTACACAAAAAGAAGCTCAAAAATGTACCAAAATACCGCGGAAAATTATTATATCACCTATTAAAACTTCCATGCTTTTTAGTTTGGTTTTTCTCTGTTTGCGATTGCGATTCGCTTTAATATTGTTTTGACAACTTAATTTAATGACATATGACGTGCATGCATTAAAAACATTTTACCTATGAGAACAGTCAATAATTGTATTTAATACGTGAACAACACATAGTGAATCTTAACAGGGGCATTGCGCGTTGTCTTTATTATAACGTGCAGTAATTTTAATTTGTTATTGTTTATTATGCAAACATATTGTGTATGTGAAAAGAGCGTCATATGTTATTTTGCATTTTTATAACATTAAGAGGAAATATATCCAACGTAGCACCACTTTCAATAACATACATTTTTTCATTAATATCATCATCATCGAAACAATTATCGCATTTTGTGCATCCTACTACTGCTTGCCATATCAATATTGATCTTCTATGGCTGCCAATTTTTCCACAGCTGCAGTTGAAATGTAAGTAAAACGTATAGAAAAGGTGGTCAACGATGTTTTAAAGTGAGCTAAAATTTATCATTCTTTTCATGTTACAACGTTTTCTACGTAAAATAATTAACTTCTTAGTGATTTGAAAATTATGGGGGCATACAATATTTCTGAACCGAAAGAATTGAAAATGTAAATTATATTTTCGGACATAACATAAGGCCCATTAAAAAGAAATAATGCGGAGTATATAACAGATTAATAATTAACTTCTTAATCAATTAAGATTAAATGGGCATACGATATATCCGAACCAAAAGAATTTAAAATGTAAATTATATTTGCGGACAGAATGTAATGCCCATTAAAAAGAAATGATGCGAAGGATATAACATATTAACAGCAGATTTTTCCAATCCAAAATAAATTTAAAATGTAAATCATATTTTCGTACTGGATATAATGCCCATTAAAAAAAAATGATGCGAAGGATGTAACAGATTAATCGTAGATTTTTGCAAACATTTACAATAAAATCTCCTATCATTTTATTTGCTTCCCAATTTCCAAAATGTTGTTGAAGTGATTACTTCTAAATCTTGGCAATGCTGAATCCCTTTATATGGAGTCACCAGTTATTTTGCCGAAATCTTCAAGTCTATCGTGCAAATATTGATTATATTTATTGGTAGTGTATCATGTTTTCCGTCTTCATATCATTAATTTTAAGGTCTACATTCTTCCATTCCATTCAATTCATTTTGCAATATCCTTGACTTGAGCAGAGTAGACGATAAGTATACGAAAATCATTTTAGTAATTTGTGTTTGATAACGAATTCAATCCATTTGTCAAAAAAGGGGATGTACGCAGACATATTCGTTGAAGTCACTTCAATACCTTGTTTGTTTTAATGAGCAGCAGTAGTAATAGTAGTGGTGTATGCACACATATGTTGTGAACATCTTCATGCCTATCATATGCGTATAGCTCTGGGGACTATTAACAAAAATTAAATTCAAATTAAATGTTAATTTAATTTTAACCATTTAACCTTTTTCATAAGTGTGTGTGTGCGTATCAACAGTCATTTTTATAGGTGAGTGTTTGTTTTAAAGAATCGTTAAAATATATGTGCAAGCAACTGCGTCACTACTCTCGAACAAGTAAAATTGCAAGTAACATGTTTGCTGAGCAAACATTTGCTTTACGGTTACGCATGTAACTGACAAGCGAAAAAAAAGTGAATATTTATGGGAAGGCGGTCAACCAAGCTTAACTTACAAGTCTTTTTTTTCCGTTTTCGCAGAAAGTAACAATAATAAATGTATATAAATGTTAATAAATGTAATTAAAATTGATAGTTAAAGTGAAAAAACTTGTTATGCTTATAAACGAAACTCTGAGAATGGCGTTGTAGTGTATGTTTCAGCAAAAATTTTATATCACCTTTTGCTTCGCGGCTATATGTGGTAAATTTTTACATATTTAATGTTGCTGCTATGGAGACGCAGACGTTATGAGCACTCTTTAATGGTGAAACCATTGAAATATTTAGTCTATAAGTGATTTAGATACGAAATTTTGAAAGGAAACAAATAAGAGAATAATCTTTTATGTCCACCACCTTTATCTTAAAAAAAAGAGGAAAAAAAACTAAATTTTAATAGGTGGGCGTGGGAGATTTTCCACTTTTATATTGCGATCTATGAACGGTGAGTAAAACATCCGGGAAACAGACGAGTTACCAGTCTATTTTACCCTATAGGCGTGGCCTATGACCGATTTAGCCCACTTTCAATACAAACCTGCGTGCAAATACTTCCAATATTTGCGAAGGGGCAAAAAATTGCAAACAATTGCGGGTGTACATAGATAACTAGACAAACAATCGGAGAGACGAATAAATGAATGGATTTTTTCCCTTTGGAAAAATTCTGTAAATCCTTTGCCTTAGTAAATCTGTGTTCTTATTTCCTAACTTCCTGATCACTGGTAGAAGAAAAATACACGCTCCTTATTTAACTCTCAAGTATGTCGGAGTTGCCAATCGTTATAATTCCCATTCATAATAAGGTTAAGGCTATGAAACTATAAATCGATTATGTATATGGCTAAGAAGAAATAGCAACGAATAAAGAATAAGTTAACCTAAGTTACTTACGGTAAAAATGTTTCAAACTATCATAGCATAAGGCATAACGAATGCTCTACTTCGGTCCTCACAGTCTTTAGATGGATTCCGAATTTTATACCCATAAAAATATATGCATTTTGTAAAGTCTTCGAAAGAAAGGGTGGTCGTGGTCGGGCGCTTCCATTTTTGTACAGATACTATAGCTGGCTCAAGAAATATGCAAATTTTTATAAATCTATTTAGTAAAGATTTTGAGTAATGAAGAAAAAATATAATTTTTTGTTGCTTTCGAAAACAAAAGTATTATTTTCAGTTTACGCTTCACTGTGTGTGTGAGTACTACGACCGATTTGAGACATTTTCGATACCAACTTGCGTGCAAGAATTTTCAAGGTTTCTGCTAAATTTAAAGTAGACATTTTCATTTTTGCGGCCAGGAGAAGATTGCACACCGAAGGAGAGACGGACATACGTACAGATGGACAGATGGACAGACGGACAGATGGACAGACGGACAAGTTTAAATCGATTTTAAATTTGATGCTAATCAATAATATATATACTTTATAGGGTCTCTAACTCTACTCCCATCCTTCGGTAGTGGGTGTAAAAAGGGAATTGTGAAGTTCGTAGTATCGATCGAACAAAATGAACTCGTTGTTTTTTTTTACACGTTATTTGTAACACGATTTTAGCTTAAAAACTCATAGATTTTTTTGATCATCTAAATAATGGCAGAAGACTGCATTATTAGAAAGTAGCGTGAACCATGTATGAAGGTCTTATAGGGAAAGGAGGTATTTATTTGACCGGATTTTTTTTGCTATAAAAATTTTAGAAATAATATTGTCTTTCGATACCATTGTAAGGTGAAATTCTTAGGATGTTTGGCGTCCGTTGTTGACTAAAATTATTGTTGAGTATGTTAATATTCAAACCAAGGTGCAGAGAGGTTTTGAAGTACGTTGCAGTGGATTGATTGAAGTAAAGATAATTAGCATATCAAATATACAAATAGCGGCAAGAGTTTCAATTATTGGTCACTGGCTATCTTCACACATGACATTTCCATTAAGTCGCTAAATCATTATTGAATCTGGCACATAAAAATTTGTATTTTAGTTTTTTTTGAGTTAAATATCATCTGATAAGGAAAAAAACCGCGAACTCTTCAAATCGTTAAATAAATAAAAAAAAATTTATGCACTTATATCGTTTTAAATTAAGTTTTGAAACGAGAAATATTTAATGTAATTCTTGCTATCGACAATTTTTTAATATACATAGAGAATGTATCTTCAAGATTTCACGTTATATTTATCTGCACTTTGTAGGATGTATTTAAAAAAGTAGATTTTGCAAAAAGAAATGAACTCATAGATTTATTTCCATTCAAGAGTTCAATTAATAAAAAGCTAAAGTAAAAATTTTTTTTTTTTTTCGTACATAACGTTATAAAGAAAGTAAGTAAATACGTATCTTGTGTGTTGTTAAATAGATAGTTTTTCTCTGAGATATCTTATATGCTAAAACTGCTTTCAAAGAAATGAATGCAGGTAAAGGTGGAGAAAAGAAAGAGTAAATATTAATTCATATTTACATAATTCTTTGCATAATTCGTGTACTGCAATGCACTCCACTGCACACCACTGCACTCCATTGTACACCACTTCACTGCACTGCATGTGGTGTCTCTACCATACAATAACATCGTCAACTATATTATACTTAAGTTATTCAAAAGCATCCATTTTGTGTTTAACATTTTTTTCCATCATCAGTATTTTTAAAGAGCTTGCATATCCATATATCGTTATTGAAAAAGTGAACATCAGTTATGAAGAGTTCCCCTAACCATAGTACGAATTTAATTTTTTTTGGTGCACGTTTCTATCTATATTTCTCTCGGATTTGCCAAAAAAATATTATTTAACATAACACTGATAGTTAGTTGATCTTTCTTTCTTTTAGTTTTCGGTTTACATGAGGATTTTGTATAACTTGCTAGTATTTTGCACATATTTTGGCTTGAATTCAATTTTTTTGCAGAGCCGTCTATTTTATGGTCAACTTGTAACTTGTAAAAAAAAAAGGAATTTCTTCAAGTAAATTTTTACTTGACAACCCTTTATGCTTCGATCTCATAAGTACTTGCTACCAAATGTTGTTTACATACGCTTGAATTACTTTCGGTAGTGGTCTTGTTGATTTTCTCTCTTTAAGATGAGACGATTTTTTTATTATAAAATTTTTTTTTTTTCCCTTGATGAAGGTAAAAACTTCTTAAACTTCTGGTATTTTTTGTTAGAAAAATTTTCTAAAGTACATGATCTAGTGTATTCAAAACAAAAAAGACTACAGTCCTTTGTAATTATGCAGATTTATGCATTTAATAAATTACGTTTTTATTCATATTTCAAAGGAAATCCTGGTATTTCAGTATATCTCGAGTATTTTTTCCTTTTAATATTTTCACTTAGAGCGTAAGAAAGACAAAAACATCATTCTTTTGAAAGATTACTTATCTACCTTTTGGCCACCTTCGAAGGTCCGGGTATAATTATTTTGTCATTTTATTTACAACACCTAAAAGGAAGCTTAACATCAAATTTAGAAACGATTTAAGTATGTCTGTCTATTCGTCCATTTGTCTAATGTCTTTATCCTGGCCCCAAAAGTGCAGATATCGGCTTCAAATTTTGCAGAAACGTTGAAAGTTCTTTTATACTAGTTACGACTGGAAACCGGCTAAATCGGTCAAAAGTTACGGTCACAGTACATCGTGAACTGAAAATATTTCACCTTTTTTTTAAAAAAAAGTTTCGTTTTCTACTTAGTGCTCATAAACCATACATTCCATAGATCTATAAAAATTTGCGCAGTTATTAAGGTAGCTGTAATATCTGTAGAAAAATAGAAACGATCGACCATGCCCTCCAGATATAACAGAATAATGAAATTTAATATTTTTATGAAAACGTTTGTAACATAAAGAAAGAAGCTTCAGAGATCCGAGAAAGTGTGAGCAGTATCAAATTCGAATTCCACCTAGTCGTGTCTGTCGGTCCGTGCGTCCATAAGTCCCTCTGTCCATCAGTCCCTCTGTCCATCAGTCCGTCTGTCCATCAGTTTGCCTGTCTATCAGTCCGCTTGTCCACCTGTCTGCCCTCTCGAATTCCACATAGTCGTGTCTGTCCATGTGTGCGTCCAGCGGTCCGTCTGTCCATCAGTCCGTCTGTCCATCAGTCCGTCTGTCCATCTGTCTATCAATTCCTCTGTCCATCAGTCCGTCTGTCCATCAGTCTGCCTCTCCACTAGTCCGCCTGTCCACTTGTCCGTCCGCTTACCTGTGTGATCTCTGCGGTAAACTTTTTCCTGGTCGCAAAAATGAAGATATCGGAATTAAAGTTGGCAAAAACGTTGGAAGCTGTTGCACCTGCGTTGATACTGAAGACGACCCAAATCGATCATATGGCGTGTTTATAGCGTAATATAAGCTGAAAACATATCTGGTTTCTCTGTTCTGTTTTGTTCACTACTCATAGATTACAAAATAAAAGTTTCGATGCTATTCCATAAGAATGGCCCAGCATTAGAAAATAGTTTTTAGTTGTTTTTCACATTTTTTTTTTTTTTAAAATAAAATAAACAAAAAGTTTCGACATAACCGAATATAAATTTTTTATTTGTTTAAACTTCATGTAATCCTTCTTAGAACTTCGTCCGTATAGTATGGCATAGGTAACGAAGAATTCAAATTCATTACAATCTTGCAAATTGGAAATTATCACATGCATACCGATCTGCTATGATCAATATGATTGCTAAAGTTATGATAGTGTATATAGTTCTAACCTGCTTCACCACTCTAGACGTCTTTCTAAGAGAACATTTTTACAAGGACGAAAAAGACAATTGAATAATAAAGACGAATTTTGTCATGAAAGAACATTATCTCGGAGAATTTGAAGTGATAGATTTTCGGCCGTACAGAAGCAGTGAACTAATTTACAGAAACAGAGTTCTTTTACTTCTGATATTACAACCTGTTCTTTGATCCATTGATATATATGCGATGACGTAGAAAAACTAATCACTTCCATCAGGTGACAATGTTGTCTCTCGCAGCTAACCTTAGTCTAACGCTATTATACTTATCCGCGTTGCTACCACTACTTGTGACCTCAAATTGAGGATCGATTTTGGTCCTTACAATTATTCTCCAGAACAAGTACAGTCTCGTATGTAATGTCCTCAAATAAAATACGAACTCTGGGGATCCGCGTCTTTAAATGTTTCTTATTTATCTAATTCTGACAAGGGCGACTGCACTATACCTTCGTCATGGAATACTAACAACTAGACCTAATTACCATATAAAAGCATCTTTTCCGTAGCAACGTTTATGTAGATGAGCGTTCAATAAATGATCTTATCCCATTTCAATTTTCAAGGTAATCTATTATTCAGAGTTTCTGATTGTGAAGCGATAAATTGTAATCAAACTTAGATTTCTTTCACGTCCGTCACTTTTGCACAATACTTAGTACACCCTTACCGATAGTGAGATTGGTTTTAATTATACGACAATCATAGTTAATTAAAGACTTTTCTAATCCTAACAAATGAAATATTTTTTTTTTCTAGTTACATTACGTTAAGTAAGTCTACTTCATATGGCTATAGTAATATAGTAAGCCCTAAGAAGTAAATAAGAAGGAATGAATAAATGCTTAGTTATTACATGTACATCCGATGTAGTGTGGTTGTTACGAATAGTTCTACCCTAAAGCTAACACATTCAAAATCTAAACTTTCTTTCACTATATATATATATATAAACTGTTGCTAAGTTGCGAACTTTTCTTCGTAGAAGAATTTTACAAATTCATAAAGTCTTCATTGTACTGAACTTTAATTATACAAATTTTATATTTGTTAACTTATCTGTTAGGGCTGTGTACACTTTTTTAAAACTCTTTTTCTCTCTTTTTCTCTATGAAGAATTATCGCGTTCTATAATATCTTTAAGTATAAAATAAATGTATGAGAACGCAAGTACTTTTTTATTTTAAGTCTTATATAGAGAGAAATATTGCAGTTTTGTGTGCCCTTGTGTATGTATTTTTCTTAGAGCGACGTAGCCACGATACAGTTGTCGTGGTAATCGACGTTAACTTTGATATCTTTTGGATTGTTGTTGTTGCAGTTGATGATAATGTTTCTTAAAAGCTACCGTTACCATTTTATTCCTTCTTCATCTTCGTTATGCAATTCAAGTTAAGTTTGTCCTGCAGCGTATCGCATAAGTAGTTCGCTTCCATTGTAAGGTATACATGTGGAAACGTATGCTGAGATATTTGTCTCTTAAAGTAATATCATATCGTATATATATATGTATGTATATGTTGTTCTCTATCCACATGTAAAGTGCCTAAACAAGAGAACAATTTTTACCCTTAGGATGATTTGCATGTAACTAATGCTTTGCTTCCTTGCAGTTTTTTTTTTGTAGAAGTTTTTGCACTTGATTTAACTATAAATATTCTCACTTTTATTTCTCAGAGGTGCCGAAATTAAAAATGTGTTGCCTGGGAATATTTTGTATCACTCCGGACTAAGCTACAAAATTTCGCAATAAGCGATAATATATCAAGACACGTGTAAGACGATTTACATAACTTGGGAAGATGGTGCTCTTTTAATTCTATGAGTTTAAATCAAAAGATGTGTAAGAAGATGCCATTTTCAGAAAACGAAATATGTTTATAATGGAATACTTCATTTTGACTCTTACAATCTGGAAAATGTAGATACCTTCCTCGATCTTGGTGTTCTATGTGGTCACAAACTTCATTTCAACTTACATCTCGAACATCTCGTTAAATAAAACTAGATTAACGTTAGTCTTTATAACACGCTAATCGAGGGAATTCGACGACCCTTACGTTATCAAACGACTATACGTTATATAGTCTGGTGCGACTTCTATTCAAGTTTATGCCTCGTTCACATGGTCATTTGCTTATTGTTGTTGCGTTGATTCAATTGAATGCTTACAAAACCAATTTATACGCTTTGCGTTACGAAATTGAGGTTGGGACCCACTGGTTTGTCTTTCATTGTATGGAAGTAGATAGCCCTTTTTAGGAAGAACAAAACAGTTGACGTTGAATTAAAGCAATGATGTATCGTAAAAGTTCTCATAATATAAAAAGTTAAAAAATCGAGATATCAATATAAAATTTTAAAAGCATATCATATTTTCGGGCAAGTGAAAATACTAATATATAAATGATACTTTTCGATTTGATGAAAGTAAAATTGTTTAATATTAATAATTTGGATTTTTAAAAGCGCATATCATATTTTCGGACAAGCGCAAATATTAATATATAAGGCCTATTTTTCAATTTAGTGAGGATAAGATTGTTGAATCATAATAATTTAAATTTTTAAAAACTAATTTTAAGTTGTATTAATTTATTCCCTGCGGTATGCTAAAGGGAGAAGCCACTAACAGTTTAAAAAAGGGGTTTTTTGGGCAATGTTTTTGAGATGGAAAGAAATGTATTAGAATAATATTAACACGCATATATTTTTGTATTCAAAAAAATTCGTTTTGAAAAATATTAAAAATGGCAAAGTTGGAGGCTTTCTCTCAAAGCATTGTTCATTCAAAGGGCTCTGCGGTCAATGTGTTTTTTAATCCAAATATTTCGGGAAAAAAATCAGCCTATAATTAAGAGGTAAAAGGATAATAATATTTTAAGAGGTTGTTAGTTGTATATTATAAAAAAAAATTGGTGAAAGCTATAAAAAAAATGTGCAACGTCGCAGCGATTCTCGCGAGCCGTGTGTAGCTTAACGAAGTTAATCTCGTTCAAATTTAAATTAAAAAAAAAAGGAAGAAAAAATCTTTTATCTGCATAAAATCTATATCTATATAATATTATATAATCTATACTATCTTTATGTAGAAAATGACGTAGGGTTTTTAAAAAATATTTATTTTTGTATGATTGCAGGTATTTGAATGAAAAAGCTGAATTTCCACCTGAAACAGCCGCCCTTTTATTAATAAAAAGTGTTTAAATTAATTATTGGGGCGAATTTTACATCATTCTCTACGGAATATTGCTTTAGAGATATTGCAAAAAATCGGAAAGAAAAGTATTTAAATTGTTGAAATAACGCTGCATAACTTCTTAAGAAAACGTCTTTAACATTTTAATAACTCTTATAATCTTTTTGATTGTAATAAATTTCCCATTATTTCTTCCTCTTAGTCCGAGCCTTACGAAACTGTTCTTTTATGTCCAACTATCTCATTTTCTTTCCTCGAAAATTTCATGCCTCTTTTACTACATTTATCGAGGGCAGAATTGTTCGTTTTATACTTTTCGGGAATCGACTTGTCCAAAAAAAAGCAACACTATTTATAATCGTGTATATTCTATAGGCAAATTCATAATTAATTCCGAAAACTTTATATTACTAAATCATCTTAAAATGGTAATGGAAACATTGGCTATCGCTCGAATTACTTCCAGCCTCCTATTTGCACAGCGCTCGCCTCGTTGAAGCTATGCTAACATATTTTTGTTTGAGAAATGTTTTCAAGCGATCATGAACACTCTCTAAAGTCTTCCGTTAGTGCATTAGAGAAGTCCGAATTTTATAAGTAAGAGACTGTGCTGCCATTTCTTAAAAATTTGTTTCATGTAATGAATTTTTCACTACAGAAGGTTTAAAGCATCTATCAAGCCAATAAAAATAATTTTTTTAAGAATGATAATAATAAAAAGTTTTTAAATAAATTTATCAAAAACCATTACGAATAATTGCGAAATGCTGTGAAATATACTGAATGCTGAAAAAACTTCAAATAAAAAGAATGAAAATTATTAGAATAGTTTCGCAAGCCGTATTGGAAAATCGTATTTAGATAAAAACGACCTGAAACTTCCAATTTCCAAGCAGACAACCTAATTCCTTTCAAATCGCTCTTAGCTTCATATCTATTCAATGGTCGTCTGGATGCAGCTAAAGTATATTTGTGATAGGAAAGTTAGAGAAATTTAAAGTCAACAGGTAAGACATTAAACTGTAACTTCACAACAGGTAATCATTTAACCGTAGCACTCCTTTCGGAGAATTTGTCGAAAAGCCTGAAGTTTTATAAAATAAATTTGTTTACGTAAACAAATTTAAAAAAAAAATTTTTTTTAAATTTGCAAATCCCTCCTTTTTTAAACAAACAAACACATTTATAAGTATGCTATTATAGGCAAATTACCGTACAACTAATCCTCCCTTCGATATGTAAATATTAACAAACATTTTCAAATAAGCGTCTATTAAGATGCTTCGATACATATTCAGATTTAATGATAAAGATTGAATAGAAAAGCTAGCTGGGCCCAAATGACTGCAGTCAGTCATTTATTATCCATGTAAATCGATGTAAAAGCTAGCTAGCTCAGAGTAAGTGTGATTATATACATAATACTCGTTCAATAATCGACAATAGAACAAAGAACAGGCATTTACAAATGCCGCCAAGGATAGTCTAGCATATAATAGTAACGTGTACATAGATGTTTGTACACAAGTGCTTTGGGATTTTATTGTTGAAAATATTTTTTTTATTATATTCAAATATATATATGTGAAAGAAAATCCAATATCAATCGACAATAGTAGAGGTTTTTGACCGCCGCATTGTTCTTATTGTTATATTATAATTTTTTCCCTACAGTGTTTCTGCTTAATATTCTTTGAAAATCTTTTATGAGATAATATAAAATAAATGTTAATGTAACGCTCTTGCAAAGTTTTACACTGTAAGGCTAACTTTAGTATTAGAGAGTCTTCTAATGAGGACTTTTGCACACAAAGAACTAACGATAGAATTAGCGCAGAACAATGGATTCTTTCAGCTTTTCTTGTCATTTCAAATTATTAAAGTTTACCTTTTAATCTAATTATAAAATAGTGATAACATACCTGTGTTTTAGCTTATTTCGCTTTTCAAAACTTTATTAGAGCACGACTTCAGCGCTCCCTGAAATCGTTTGAAAAAGAGCTTTTACCAGTGCAGGATCACGAAAGATCAAGTATCATCTACGCGATCTCATTTTTGTGGGGATTCCTTACTTTGATGTGAAAGTTGGTAACTCCATATAATCAATAAGGCGCTTATCCCCTTTACCAGTGCAAGATCGCATTGTATTGAAGAAAGAAAAAAGCTGAATAAGCTTTGTATATACGATCTAATAATCTACGCATGCGTCTTCTGTTGATAGAACTGAATCCGGTGGAACTAAAACCGAAAGAAATCTTAATAAACATGTGGCGCTGAAAGCGAACAGAGTCAACATAGTATGGCAAAATGGGATCCTGTATCATGACGCGGAAGCTGGCAACTCTATAATATAAAGTTGTTTTTTCAAGAATGGGAATCTATTTTTAATACATCCGCTTCCTTAATAAATATAACATACTAACAGAACAAAGAACATAGACTATTGTGCCCATTACCACGGCCTCATTGAAGTGCTCTTTCTTAGTGAATCACACGTATTGCGTGTAGCGTTCACTTTTGTCATTTTTTGCGGCGAATTGGAGAAAAAAGAAGTCTCCGATGTAAAGTTTAAAGAGAACTCGACTTGGTCCACGAATTATTGGATGTTGGAAAAAAAAATCCATCTAGAATGTCTTTAGTCTTAATTTTTTACACCTTCTTGTCGTTCTGGCTAATTTTAGGATACTTATCCGATAATACCTTTGCATGCTTTTATATACCCACCAGCTGAAGGTGAGGAATATATTTCATGTTGTCATTTGATTTGTAAATACCAGGAGGAATCTTCGGAGACCCCAGAAAGTATATAAATTCTTAATCAGCATCAAATTTAGAGTCGATTTAAGGATGTCCGTCTGTCCATCTGTCTGTGTAATGCCTTTGGTAAACATTTTCCTGGCCGCAAAAGTGAAGATAACGGCTTCAAATTTGGCAGGAACATTGGAGGTTCTTTCACTGCCACGCCCATGCCTTACAATTTAGTATTTTCCCATTTTTTTAAGATAAAGGTGGTGGGTGTAAAAGATTCGAATATAAGCCGAATATAATTTTCTTAATTGGTTTTTGTTTTTAGGTACTGCAGCAGCAGAAAGTCAACTAGTAGCCCTAAGACATTTGGGTAATATCGTCTCGGAAACCCTTTCGCGTCGCATGAGGACGATTGTTTTTCACTTTATTTATAAAGACGATATTAATCGACGCTTTCCACAAATTATGGCTTCACTTGTTTCCATTTTTATCCTTATTAGGTTATTTCACAATAGTATTTCTAGTTCCGCTTTAATTCAGATAACACCATGTTTCCACTAAAGTGAATTTTAGGTGTCTATTTTCTAATCTAAAACTAGTACGAAAATTCCAAAGTTTTTTTTTATAAATTGTGGATTCTTCAACAATTTTATCGAAACAATTCTCTGACGTTTATTAATCAGGCATCTGCTGAAAGCTCTAATCCTTACTATGAAAATATGTTGCATATATCTTTCAGTTCCCTAGGATTTGTCGCATGCGTCACTACGCCCAATCTGTGATTGTCTATCGTTTACAAAAAGATCTGCCGATTAAATATTTTTGTTTTAAGTTTTTATGGTTATAGGTCAAATTATAAACAACCTTTTCCACGATCTAATCATATGTAATCTTCCTATCCATTGAAAATTGTCAACACCCTTATCCGTTTTCTAAATTGTATCTAATATTACTTTTTCCTATTTCCTGCGACGCAGAGTTCGCATGATTTTTCCTTTAGTCTATTTCCGTTTTATTGCGAAATAAAATTGATTTTTTTATATGTATTTTTAAAAGTTCTGTTATATCCTATTATTTCCGTTGCACTTATTTTCAAGTGGATTGATTTTTCACTTCAATGGCATAGCTTTAGATAGCTTTAATAGGAATGTTTAAATGTTCCTTTGTTGTTGTTAGCAAACAAAATAAAATCAAAATTTTTAAAAATTTATTCAATTGAAAATTGCTCCAAATCTGCCTTGGGTAACCTGAAAGAAATATTAATGTGTATACTTTTTCGCTAATTGTTATTCATCGAACTTCAGTAGCATGAAGTTAGTTCGAGATGATCATGCATTTATTTTTCAGACTTCAGCATCGCTTGATTGATCGTTTGAATTTCAATAGCCCGAAGATAGTTTCGGATCGTTTGATTGATCATTCGAACTTCAATAGTTCGATGATAGATCAAT